>CAUYRT010030494.1:0-10934 GCA_963574885.1 Lepilemur ruficaudatus
GACGATCTGCCTCCTACGCCTATGGGAGCCTCGACTCCGTTTCTTCCCAGGCATGATGTTTGCTGGGCTTTGCCCCAGTTAGCACAGCTTGATTTCCCTGCTGGCCTGGGCCTCTCAGGATACCAGTGCTTATCCCTCCCCTTTGTATCTCTGTGCCCCAGCCCCTCATTGGTCAGGGAGCTGCCTTTGTGACAACCTAGACTTTGTGATGTCATTGGTGTACACTGGGCTCTGGTCAGGCCTCAGCCTGGAAGTGCCCACGAGAGGAAACTGGTCACCTTAATGACTGGACCCTCTTTTTCAGGAAACACTAATTTTCTACTTAACTTTAATGTTCTAGAAAAAAGTGTGTGGTTCAGTGGAAAACTTTTCCATGTCTGTGGGACCCAACTTCAGGTTATCCATTTGATTCTAGTACTGCATTGTCTTTGAGCTTTTTTTCATTCCTTTGTAAGTTGTAGGTTGCTATCAGGCATGTACAACCTCCAGTAGAGGCTCAATTGTCCCCTTCTCACACAGTAATCAAACCAGTTTTACCTCCATTTACATATTCATCTCAATATTCTTATTCAATATGCCTGTTTCTGTCCTTTGGTTTCTCCTTTGAACTGATTATAGTATCTGCCAGTTTCCTTATGTGATAAATATTTTAACATGTGTTCATATCTGTATGAGTGCCATAATCTTACTCTTTCAATAATTACCTTTACCTTTTTTTTTGGAGGACACAGGGATATGTCTGATTATTCACCTGCTAGAGGCCATATAAACTTTAATAACAGAAGTGCACCATATGTGCATTTAAAGCCTAAGCATGTCTTTTATTTTCTCTCCTATGTGAATCCAAGGCACCAATAATACCTTGTTGACTCTGTTTTTTATAAGTTTCATTTTCCTTTATACTAACTTAGTGTTTTGTTTTTGGTTCATTTTTTTTTTTTTGTTTTTTTGCTTCATTTTTAGTTCATTTAGAGCAGATAAATTATTCCCCATTCTTGGTAACCATGGTTGGAAATTTGGTTTTTTGTTTTGTTTTTTTATTACATTCACATAACATAAAATTCACCATTTTAGCCATTTGAAGTGTACAATTCAGTGTCATTTACTACATTCACAATGTTATAAAATCATCATCACTATCATATGCCAGAATAGTTTCATCATCACAAAAAGAAACCCAATACCCATTAAACAGTAACTCCTATTGTCCTTTCCCAACCAGCCCCTGGCAAAATTAATCTACTTTCAGTGGATTTGCTTATTCTAGGCATTTTATATAAATGAGATCATATAATATGTGGCCTTTGTGGCTTCTTTCACTCAGCATAATGTTTTCAAGGTTCATCCACTATATAGTGTGTATCAGTACTTTATTCATTTTATGCCTATAAAATAGCCCATTATATGCATACATCACATTTTATTTATTCATTCATCAGTTGATGGACATTTGAGTTATTTACACTTTTTGGCTATTATAAATAATACTACTATAAGCATTTATTTGCAAGTTTTTGTGTGAACATATGTCTTCAGTTCTCTTGTGTGTATACTTAAAACTGTAATTGCTTGGTCGTGTGGTGAGAATTTGTTTTATGGTCTGATCATTTGGATGTCTCTAAATAGATTGATAATTTGTAGAGATCTGCTCTTTGTTAGGTGAGAGAAAACACAGAATGTGATTTGTCAGTCTTTTTGTTTGTCTGTTTTTTTGGCACAAACCAATGAAGAATTTCATGCTTTCTGGAGGAGAACAGTTATTTGATATCTGTACCAGGGAGTTTTACTGTTTCTTTGTTTACTCTTGAATCAGGGCTGAAATTTTTAAAATTGAACGTAAAAGCTCTGTTTCTCCATGCCTATATGTCTATATGTCTGCAATTCAGAAATGCCTTCACTTCTGATTGTTTATGTAAACTTTTCCTACCTCCATATATATCTATATCTATCTATATATAGATATATATAATCTATTAGATTATAAATTCTTTAAAATTAAAGAATTTCTATTCTGATTGACATGTCTAGATAAATAGTTGCTTACATAAATTGGGTATTTCTAAAATTCCCTGTAAAGAAGAAAATTGAATTTTTGATGCTTTAAATGTTCTAGGTTAAAAATATATATTCTCACAGAAAATGACTCAGATCAATTTTAAGAATTCAAATTCATATAATTTAAATATTTCACAAAAATGCTAGTTTAATATTTAATGTTTAATAAAAACAATTATGTCTTTTCTGATTTACTAGCATTAAGTATAATACAAGGGTATGTTTTTTCCTAAACTTACACAGGTTTATTGATCACATAAGTAATATTACTTCTATTTATTGTTTAGCATTATGAAAATATATTTTTTATCATGGTAAGAACACTTAGCATGAGATCTATCCTCTTAAATTTTAAGTGTTCAGTACAGTATTGTTAACTATAGGCAAAATATTGTACAGATCTCTAGAACTCATTCATCTTGCTTAATGGAAACCAAATTGAACCATTATTCTTCCCATCTTGTATTTCCACAGTAAAGGGTATTTTAGCTTGCAGAAGGTTTGTAATAAGAGAATTTGAAAAGGAAGACTGATTTGGGTTAAGATTTTGCCAAATTTGGCTCAATTTTCATAGGCTTATTCATAAGATCATAATAAAGAATTTGTGGTTCCTTTAGAATCAAATATTACAATGATGCAAACCTAGAATTTGGTTCCCTCTCTGTGAAAATGAAAGGTTCCTTGGAGTACTGGTCTACTTTTAAAAGGGGTTATAAAATTTCACTCTTCACCTGATATCGTAACCCATTCAAATAGCAGAGATTCCATATCTTACCAGAATGACATTCTACATTTTTGTTTCTTAATTTATTTACATCCATGCAACTCCTACCAAGTTATCTGCCAGGCTAGCTTCACTCCCAACTCCTATACTTCCTACCTAGACTGCTTCTTTGAGGCTCCTCTTCTTTGCCCAGTTCACATGCTCTGCCAAGTTTCACCATAATACTCATCATGCAGGGCTTCTCTTATTTGCCATATTCACCTTCCCTGCCCCAAAACATCTACCTGGGTCGTACAGAGTTCTTTTTATTTGCCATGTTCAAATGCCCTGAAAAGTTACCATCTGCTATGATGGTGTAATATTTCCTCATTTTTGTGTTCCTGTCCAATTATACCTAAACGAAAACTCAGAAATAGATGCTCTGATGATGCTGGGTTCTTCTTCTTTGTTTCATTCACATCCCTGGTAACTTACATTCCTGCAGGGATAATGTGCTATTTTTCTTTGCCCTGTTTACATCTCCTGTCTTTTTATACCACTGTACAGATGGACAGGTGACCTCCTCATACCCTTTTGATATCTTCTATCCAGTTGTGTCACTGCAGTTATGATGTAGGGATCCTTATCTTTATCCGTTTTACATCCCCTTTCCACTAACACACACCATACTGAAGGATGTGAGGATGTATGTTTCTCCCCTTTGCCCTTCTCACATTCCCTGCTCTCTTGCAGCACTGCACTGATAATATGGGGTTCCTCTTCTTTTCCCTTTTATATTTCCAACCCAGTAGCGGCAGTTTAATGATATGTTAGAGTTCCTTCTCTTTTTTTATTTTAAAATATTAAGAGGGCACAAATGTTTTTGTTACACAGATACCTTTTATAATGCTTAAGTCGGGGATTTTGGTGTGCCTGCCACCAGAATAGTGTTCATTGTACCCAGTGGGTAAGTTTTTATCCTTTTCTTTATACTGTTCACATCCTCTTCCCAGTTACACAACTGTACGTATGAGTCAGGGCTCCTCTCTTTGCGCCTATTCACATTTTATACCTAGATATTTCTCTGTACTGATGGTGTAGGACTGCCTTTTTAGTCTTTTGTCTTTTCCTGTTTAGTCATTCCACTGAATAGTGATTTAGGTGCTCCTCTTGTTTACCCCATTCACACCTGCTGTCACTTACCACTACACTGATGGTGCGTGGCTTTTTGTAGAATCTACTATCCTATCATACACCACTGCATGAATGTTCATGATACTTCTTCTCTTCCCCATTCATATGCTCTATCCAATTACATAACTGTCATGATGGTGCAGGACTCCTGCTGCATTCACATCTGTTATATGTACAGTGATACAGTGTATACCACTATACAAATTGGGCTGCCCAATTTTTCCTCTTTGTTCAGTTAACATTCACTATCCAGTTACACCACTGCATTGGTGGGGCAGAACTCTTCTTTTTTCCTCATTCACATCTCCTATTGAGTTACACCACTGCTCTTCCTTCTCTGTTCTATTATTGTTATAATACATGTAATACATACCTTTCATCATAATTTTATAACCTCCTCTCTCTCTCTCTCTCTCTCTCTCTCTCTCTCTCACACACACACACACACACACACACACACACACACTATAGTATTTATTTAATTATAGTATAACAGAAAGAAACATCAAAAACTTCTTCCCTGGTAGAGACACACATTAGTGATATAGTCCATTTTTTGTCTAGCAGTGTTTCTCAGTGCAGGAGTAGAAATGTTCTAGAAACTTATATCAGGGACAAAGACTTTTATCTTTCTTAATAGAAATCATAGGCTTATTTAAATGAAAATAATTTTTGTTAAATAATAATATTCACAATATTTTAATTATTTAATAATGACTGAATATTTCATACATTTGCCAAAAGACACAGATTTACACTTGCAAGAAGCTCAAGGAATCCAAGTAGGATAAAAACAAAGAGGTCCACACACTGAGGCACATTATAATGAAACTGTCAAAAGCCAAAGAAAAAGAAATTCTTGGAAGAAGCAAGAGCGAAGAAGCATTACTTATACGGGATCCTCAATCAATAAGATTAGCAGCCGCCGATTTCTCATCAGCAACCATGGAGAATGGAAGGCAGTGGAATAATATTTGAAGTGCTGACAGAAAAATGACTTTCAATCAAGAACACTATATTTTGAAAAGCTATCCTTCAAAAATGTTGGAGAAATGAAGACATTCCCAGATAAACAAAAGCTGAGGAAAAATCTTGCTAGTAGATTTTCCCTACAGGAAATACTAAAGGGATTCTTTCAGGCTGAAATGAAAGTTCACCTTAAAGTAACTCAAAGCCAAATGAAGAAATAAAGAATACTAGTAAAGGTAATTGCATAAGTTAATATAAAAGCCAGTATTATGGGGCTTTTAGTTTGTAACTCCTAATTTTTTTCCTATATGATTTAAAAGACATGCATAAAATGATAATTATAACTCTGTTAATAGGCACACAACATATAAAGATGTAATTTGTGATAATAGTAACATAAAAGAGAAAGAATGGAGCTGCACAGGAGCAGAGTTTTGAAGTTAAGTAGGTATTAATTCAAACTAATTGGTTATATAAATATAAGATTTCAATTATAATACCAAGGATAACTTTTAATAAAATAACTAAAAATATATACTGAAAAGGAAATGAGAAAGGAATCAAAGCAGTATACTACACACACGCACACACACACAATTGTACCAAGACCATTCAATGGAAAAAGAATAATTTCTTCCACAAATGATGCTGGGACAGCAAGTGATCCACAAGTAAAATGTTAAAGTTGAATCCTTACCTCACACCACACACAAAAATTAATTCTAAATGGATTAAAGACATAAATATAAAAACTAAAGCTGATAAAACCTTTAGAAAAAATATTGTGGTAAATATTGATGACCTTGGATTTGGCATTTCTTTTTTAAAGAGATGAGGTCTTGCTCTATTGCCCAGGCTACAGTGCAGTGACATCATCATAGCTCAATGCAGCCTCAAAATCCTGGGCTCATGCAATCCTCCTGAGTGGATGGAACTACAGGCATGTGCCACCATGCCTGCCTAATTTTTTTCTTATTTTTTAATAGATGGGGTCTCACTATGTTGTCCAGGCTGGTCTTGAACTCCTGGGCTCAAGTGATCCTGCTGCCTCAGCCTCCCAAGTCACTGGGATTATAAGCATGACCACTGTACCCAGCGTTAATGTTTTCTTAAATATGTGCCCAAAGCATAAGCAGAAAAGAAAAGATAATTAAATTGGACTTCATCAAAATTAAAACTTTTGTACATAGAGGATACTATGAACATAGTGAAAAGATGAGCCACAAGATAGGAGAAAATATTTACAAATCATACAAAAGAGCAAAAGACCAGAATAGGCATTTCCCCAAACAAAATATACAAATCACTAGCAAGCATATGAAAAAGTCATTAATGAAAAGCAAATAAAAACCAAAATTAGATGCCACTTTATACCCACAGGAAGGCTATAATTAAAAAAGGGAAAATAATAAGGTTTAGTGAGAATATGGAGAATGTAGAGCCCTCATACATTTCTGGGGGTAATATAAAATGATACAGCCACTGTGGAAAGTTTGGTGTTTCCTCAAAAAGTTAAATAAAGAATTAGTATTTGACCCAGCATTTCTACTCCTGGGTATATATCCAAAAGAACTAAAAACAGGTGTTCAAACATAAATTGTACATGTATGTTAGCAGCACTATTTACAGTAGCCAAAAGGTCCAAATGTCCAAACAACCCAAGTGTCCATCCAATGATGAATGGATAAACAAAATTATATAGTATACCTATAAAATGGAATATTATTCAGCCATCAAAAGCAGCATAACACCGATTCATGCAACAGTTTGGATGAACCTGAAAAAATTATGCTAAGTGAAAGGATCCAGACATAAAAGGACACATATTATATGATTCCATTTATATGAGATATCCAGAATAGTCAAATCCATACAGACAGAAAGTAGATTAGTGGTATGTAGGGACTGGGTGAAGGAGAAATGAGAAGTGATTGATTAATGGGTATGGGGTTTCATTTTGTGATGATGAAAATGTTCTGAACCTAGGTAGAGCTGATGATTTTACAACATTGTGAATGTACTAACATTTTGCCCCAAACCCCAAAATCCAAATGGATGAGAACAAACATTCAAGAGCTACATTACCTGCATCATGATATCAGTGAGAGAGAGAGAAAAAAAAGAAGCAATGGCACAACATCCAACTTCATATCAAAGAGTCACTGGATACTCACTGGGAAGGGAAACTGAAATTAAGAGAGTTTTTGGCCTTTCCATAGCAGGCAAGTGGAAGAACTCATCTCAAGAAAAACAGAAGGTGCTGGAACAGAATAGCCCTGGTGAACATTCAAAACTGGTATCCTCAGAGCTTTATTCTAGGATAGGTTTCCATGATTAGCAGAAATTCCTGGAGTGGAAACCATTAAACAGGAAATTGACAAAAGATATTAAAATAAGGACCAAAATTATACTATCCATACATGTGCACCCATGTGGCTATTGAGCACTTCAAATGTGGCTAGTAAGAATTTAGATATGCTGTAAGAGTAAAATACATACCAGACTTTGATGACTTAGTAGAAAAAAAGGAAAATATCCCATTAATAATTTTTATATTGATTCCATGTGGAAATTATAATATTTTGGACACATGGAGTTAAATATATTATTAAAGTTAATTTCACATTTCTTTTACCTTTTTCTAAGTTTGACTAGTAGAAAATTGTAAATTATATGTGTAGCTGGTATTACATTTTGACTAGACAGCACTCAATATTATTGAAGTTTGAAATGCACATTAGACATCCAAAGTGTAGAAATCCATTAGGCAGCTGGATATGCATGAATGGAGTACAAGAGAATGGGTGAGAATGAATATATGTATTTGAAATTCATCAAATTAAAAAGATGGTTAAAGACATGAGAATAGACTGGATCCCCCAAGGAAGTAAATGTGTGTAGAAAAAAATGATTAAAACCTTAAGGCTTGGAAACTCCAACACTTAGAGGTGTAGAAGATGAGGAAGGTCCTGGAGAATACTAGGTCAATATAAAGAGAGCCATTTATAAAGACCAAGAAAAAACGTGTCTCAAGGAAGAGTTGATCAGCTATGTTAAATGCTGCAAAAAGGTCAAGTATGATTAAGTCTGATAAGTTACCATTGGATTCTGCAGTCTAGAGGTCAGCTGTGTGATTTGGTACAAAGTATTTGGTACTTTCATGAGGAGGGACTATGGGAAGGACCCAAACAAATGTCAAAGGAGGAAGTAGAGTTGTGACCTACTGGGACTATGTATATTTTGATATTGTAGGCCTGAGTTAAAGACATTGGATTGGGGTCCACTATCAGGCAGATCAAATGACCAGGAACCCTGTTAACACAATAGATTGGAGTAGGGTGGTGGGATTTCTGATCCTGCCCACAATGCTGGCTCACTGCAGGAAGGAACCAGACCTAAGGCCTGAAGTATTGTTTTCTTCAACATCTGGGCTATGAGAGGCTATTTTATGGTCAGGACTATCTCCAGAAATAAAGTGTAGCTATATATATATATATCCCTGAGTATCTCTAACTCTCTGTCTCTAATAGAGCTAATGACACATACATGCCTACCACTAATGATTGTGGCAATTGTGGCAAAAGTGGAAAGGGAGGCACCTGGTCCATGTCCTGAATCTTGTCTTCCCATGGCCAGGTATGTCCTGCATTATGAAGCACTTTATACCTGACTCTGAGAACATCTCAGCCTGTGACTCCCATAAACAGTGGCCACTTGGCCAACTTTTTTGCCTAGGATTGGGTACACCATAGGCCTGGCCCTTCCTTCCTTAGGAAGGATTTTGAGATTAGGGCCTCACTGGCCTTGGAAGTATTCTCAAGGAATTAGGGTACCTGACACATTTTCTATAAAAATGGCAGGGTGTTAGGACCTGGGGGACTCATTCCCTGTCCCTATGGGCTCCTAGCTCTGGCATGAAATGTAGCATGAGGAGAGCCTGAGTTGGGAGCTCTAAAATGTGGGGCTCAGGAGTAGGGACTTTCTTGGCCAGGCCTAACACCAATACTGCCCACATGCCAATAAAACAAAAGAGGAGAGAGGAAATATGTGGGAAAGGAGGGAGAAAATGCTCATTTAATTGGTTTTGTTTATATATATATATATATTTTTTTTTTTTTCACTTCATTCAGTTTAATGTGGTCTCCTACCATGTCTCCGCAACTTAACTTTTTGAAAAAGAGCTAAGGTGAGTCTCATCAAAGAAGGAGTGATATGGTCAGGGTAAAAAACTTAGAACCTAGAGGCTAACTTTATCACTAGTTATTTCAACTAGATATATACTCTGTTCACAGCATGGTGTGTGACCATCCAATTTTTCCCAAACATGTCTACACACAAATACTCACCCTCATATATATGCTCATAATCTTAGTCACAACTGTTTTTAAAAGTGGTATTATCCATTAACATTTCCCAACATATAAACATTTTCCTCCTCTGAAAACTGAGATCTCTCCCATACCCTCAGGCTTCGGAACCTTTGCTATTCCTCCTTTCTTGATTCTGAGTCTGGGTTACCCCCCTCTCACATACACACATACACACACACATACTTGATCATGAACTACCTCTTTCTGACCCTGGATACCTTTATCATCCCTCCCTTTCTCCAAACACCTAGAGCTAAACTGTGCTTATTTTCTTGCCCAAGTCACAAATCACCTGTGCTAAGAAGCTATGAAGAGTCTAAATGGGAATATCACAGTCATAACTCCATTTCAAATAGAGGCAATAAATAATTGCTAGGACAGGATTTTACTTTCTTTCCCTTCCTTAGAGTCACTTACCATGCTGACTACTTTCTTTCAATCTGCTGAATTTGACAGAAAATTAAAATTTTAAACCATAATCAAAAGATACTTTATATTTTAAAATATTAAACCAACTTTTTATTATATTCATTAAAACATTCTTTCTATAAAAGGCAACTTGGAAAAGGGAAATTTCAAATTTTCAGGGGCAAAGGCAGGCCCTTTGAAAGAGCAGGGGGCCAGGAATCAAGGGTCAATGGCAGCAAGTGCTGAGTGGCTGAGTCATAGAGAAGGGAGGGGAGGCCTTAAAACTTCTCATAATGTTGGTTGTGGCTAGCAGAACTCTTAGAAACCTCATAGGTAACCACAGAGCAGGCAGCCCATTCAACATAGTGGATGAATGAAGATTCTTTGGGTCTTGGAGATTACTCTTGGAAGGTCACAGCACAGACAATGTAGGGGCAGATGTGCTCTCTATTTGGGCCTGATTTCCTGGAGAGGCAGGGCTCAGGGCATCAGGCTTAGGCAACAAGGATTGCCTAACTCTAGGAGGGACAGGCTGGAGTTTGAGCTCAGGAGAATAAAAAAAAAAAAAAAAACATGGTGAGAGGAAGAGGAACTCAGAACCCAAAACTGAGTGAGGGAAGAGGAGGAGCTCAGGCTAAGAGACTGAAGGGAGGAAGAGTAGCTCTTATTGTAATATGTTGCCCAGAGTAAAGAAGAGAGACTGTACCGGGACATGAGTATGAGGATGCATTAATACAGATGGCACTACCAGGCTGGGAGGCAAGGCATGGGACCTCAAGATCAAGAGAGTTTGAAGGACTCCGAAGATAAGCCTTCCTAAGGTGAATCCAGGGGGAGAAGCAGGATTCAGGCCAGCTGGCCCCGGTGGAGAAGGGCAGCTGTGGAGAGTGATCTTCACAGTGTGCGTAGATAAGCCTGGCTTACAGGCATGGCTGGGTGGCACAGCTTGTAAAGGCTGGGGCCTGCTGGGCGCGGTGGCTCACGCCTGTAATCCTAGCACTCTGGGAGGCCGAGGCAGGCAGATTGCTCAAGGTCAGGAGTTCGAAACCAGCCTGAGCAAGAGCGAGACCCTGTCTCTACTAAAAAAAATAGAAAGAAATTAATTGGCCAACTAAATATATATAGAAAAAAATTAGCCGGGCATGGTGGCGCATGCCTGTAGTCCCAGCTACTCGGGAGGCTGAGGCAGAAGGATTGCTTGAGCCCAGGAGTTTGAGGTTGCTGTGAGCTAGGCT
>CAUYRT010030495.1:0-18850 GCA_963574885.1 Lepilemur ruficaudatus
TTTGATTAAAAGGTTACTGCACACTGTACTTTATTTTTAGGGATGATAAGAAACATCAAAAGCAGTTGAGATTGCAACCAGACCTGGCAAAAAAAAAAAAAAAGCAGTTGAGAGACCAGGAAGCAGGATGAAGAGGCATTCTGCTGGATGACTTTTTAAAATGTTTCTTCCAGAGTCATCTGCTTCATTAACAACGGGTTTTTTCTTAGAAGTTTCTCTCTGATTTTATAAAGTGACATGATTTCATCACGTGGTCCTAGGCACTTTTCCACAGTGTTAACAATGTCATCTTCATCATCACTATTATCTCAATCGCCTTGATTCAGAATCATTTCAGCTATCTCAGCATCCAGTCAATGAATGAACTAGAGTCTCATTATCAACATTAAAAATATCTACTTCTTTCACCTTCTTGAGATGAAAGATATATTTTTTGCATTTGTAAGGAAGTCAAACATCATTTTTCACTTGACATACAAAATCCTTCAAAGTCACCACCTTGTTAATCATCATCGAAACAGAGTCACAGGCCAGAGGTTGTGCCAGGTACCTACAATTGTGTTTTTAGTCAATGTCTGAAGCACTGGCAACAGCATAAAGGGTATCCTTCATGCTAAACTCCTTTTGAAAACCTTCCATACCCACACCTCTGTGCACTACTGCTAGCATGCTGTTTAAAAAAGTGTTTTTATTTAATTTTTTTTGAGACAGGGTCTCACTCTTTTGCCCAGGCTACAGTGCAGTCACATCAAATTATAGTTCACTGTAACCTCGAATTCCTTGGCTAAAGCGATCCTCCTGCCTCAGCCTCCAGAGTAGCTGAACTACAGGTGCGTACCACCTCTGCTAATTTTTTTTCCTACTTTTTGCAGAGATGGGGGTCTCACTGTGTTGCTCAGGCTAGTCTCAAACTCCTGGCCTTAAGTAATCTTCCTGCCTCAGTCTCCCAAAGTGCTAGGAGGGTTACAGGTGTGAGCCACCACATTCAACAGAGTTTCTATATTTACTCTTCATTGATATAAGCATACTCTGGTCAAATGGCTAAATTAATGAAGTCACATTTGAGGAAAAGTACATGGCATAAACATGATTTTTGATGAGAATTTCAGCTGGAGGATGAGCAGAACAGTTGTTAAGGAATAACAAAATCTTTCAGTCATCATCCAGTTCAGCTTCCCTGCAGTGAGCATGAGCCCCTGGCACAAAATGTTTGCTGTAACCAATCAGAAAAGATGTCTCTGGCGATTCATGCCTTTCTGTTAGCATAATAATGGATTGCTAAGAAGTTCATCATTCCTTGGAAACAGTGAGAGACACAAGCTTTTGCCTATAACATCAAGTTTACACTTAGGTGTAACTGCTGCATTAGCACATACCAGCAGTTATTCTGTCCTTGGCATCCTTAATTCTTGGAGGGGCTGTCTCATCAGCTAGAATTAGTATTTTCCTGGGGCAGTAAGACCAAAACAGTGATGTGTCATCAGCATTACAGACTTGTTCTGGCATGAGATTTTCATCAGCAATGACCCTGGCAAACCTGTCAATGAATTTCTCTGCTGCTTTGAACAGCAGATGCTTTATCCCCACAAATCTTTAAAATTTTAATGCCAGATCCCTTCTTAAGTTTCTGCAACCAGCCTGAACATTCATGGTTCCCTTCAATTTTCAGTTCATTGTGCCAGATCTGTTTCATGATCTGCATACCATTAAGTGGCATGTGTTCACTACGACATTGATGGATCTGCTCTTTCGGTACATGATCGAGATCTTTATTTTTTTTGCTTTATGCACCGTTTTTCTACTTTTCATTAACTTCTGTTCATCACTTTCAACACAGAACAAAGTTTATCCTTCTGTTTCTTCACGTCATATACAGTGGTCACTGCAATAGCACACTCTTCTGTACGATGTTTCTTACATGTACTTACATTACTGTCCAGTTTTTCCAACAGCTTGACTTTCTGTGCTATAGATAAACATAAATGCTTTTTCTTATTCTTATCGCTTTTACCCCTAGGGGTACCTGCAGGCCTTTCTGACATTTTCAACAATACCTTTATGCCACAGAACAGAGAACACGCAGTGAGTAATGCATATAGATCTTGTGGCTCCACGTGGGGCATGTTGTGGGAAACCTGCCACTGGACCATCTGGCTTGCACACATGTGGTCTTACTACCCTTTGTGGGCATGCTTGTGATGGAGGTGGAGGGGAATCTGGGCACGCACAGAAAAGACATATCTCAGCAGAAGTAGGCTGAGGAATCTTTTTTCCCTTGGGGACTCTTAAAAAACTATATGTTGTACACCTGCATTGTGACTGCAACCTGTCACATGAGGTCAGGTGTAGAATCACCACTTGTGGTATCACATCAGCTTCGGATTAAGAATGCTCAACCTACATTTATTTTTAAATATTAATTCCGCTTATTTCTTAATTTGATGTAGTTCCAAACACAGATCAATTTATTTTATATGCACAAAAAGAAAAATACAAATATAGAGATACATTATAAATATAGAGAAGGAAGATGAATGAAAAGCTGTAACATACAAATGTTAACCATTCTTGAAAGACCATTCCTGGCAGAATCCTAGGGTACATTATTGGACCAAACATCTGAAGATCCTATATATTTTGCCGTCTGAGAACAGACTTTCAGCATCCAGTTTTAAAAGTGTGATTATTTTAAAATCTAAAATCAAATATAATAGCAACATATTGTCATTGCTTGTATTTCTGTTCTTGAGTCACAGAACTCAGAGATTGGCAGCAGCATGATTTTACAACAAAGCCTTCCTGTTTCTTAATACAGCTTTTATTCATTACCTTTTTTTCTAGTTGTAACAATATATATTCATATTCTTCAAAACAGTTGATTTCATATGGATCATTTATTAAAGAATAACTGACAGAATATGGACTGGCTAACTTCGGTACAGTAATTAGTGAAGGTACTTTTACCTAAACATCTTCATATATTAATAGTTTTAATAAATAATTTGTACCAAGTAATATCTGAGAGATAATATACAAACATTAATCACTTAAAAAGAACCAACCTTCCATTTTCTCCAAAGTAAAGTTTAAGTCTTCAGGAAAAGGAAAAGAAAGGCAAACATGGTCTAGGTCTTCAACGTCTCTGGGTCCCTTGCCCATGCCCAATGTCAGTTTATTTCTTTTCACTAGTGGAACTATATTAGAATACTCTTTTCCATTAATACAAATTCTCTCGCTTCTAAAAGATCAAAATTTGTGGATAATCCAATCTTATTAATAGTTTTAACAGTCTTACTCATTTAGGTTGGACTACCACTTATGTGATCTACTTTTTTAAAAATATTAAGTCTCACACAGATTTACAGTCCCTGATAACTCCCACCTAAAGTCTTCTGACCCAAGGTGGAAATTTTTAGTTTCTTTTCTATCTTTACCTCATTTATGCATTTACCTTTGTCTTTCGCCAATGAAATGCACTAATCTTTGATTTGGATATGTTACATAAAATTAAGATGTTCTTCTCTTAAGGAGAAGGGAGTCAAAGGGAATGTTATCTTAGATAACATTTGTGGGCATAAGCCACGAGTCTTTTTGAAACTGTTTTCAGTAGATATAAGGGAGTTTCTGAATCTCAGTATATATCTATTTATTTTAACATGCCAGAATCTATTTTGATAAATTCCATACAGTGGAAAGCTATAACTATAAATACATATGAATAAAAACGGTACCAGTCTCACAAGGAAAATAGTTTTATCTCTTTACTCATCATACCGGTTTTTTAAAAAAAATCAATACAACAAAATTCCAGTACTGCTCAAAAAATTGTTGGAAATAATAAAATTATTATTTTATTATTTTGTCTTTATGTATTTTCTTTCCAGAACAGAAACCAGATCCAGAAAGATTATCATTAAGTACCATAAAAGTATTATTACTAAAGATAACTGTGATGTTTCCAATAGATAACAAGTAAAATTTCAGTACAGTGACCACTGAACATTGGTTATTACCAAAATCATTTTTAAAAGATGTATTAGTTCTATTAAATAGCCACCAAAAAATGACCAATTTAAAGGGTCTTTTCCCCCAGTAACTACGATCAAAGACTTACGGACTTCTTAATGCCCATAATTAAAGTATTTTATTGTGATCAGATAAGCCCATTTATACAAGTTAAACTTTGTCAGCTTCTTTACTAGCTGAATGAAAATTCATGGAACCTAACACATATGATGAGATTAGTATTTATATCATTTACTATGCCACAAAAAAAGCTGCATTTGAACACAGGGAAATACTCATAAATATTTATGTTCCTCTCATTTTTTATTCTTAGTGAAAGCAAGAAGCTTCTCATTTTATTGTGATGGGAATTTCACCCCATTACCTTTTTACAACATCTTCCAGTGCCTGCTAATGAAGCATTATTTTTGTCTAAGACCACGATGTACAAATTACCAAAATAGTATACCATTTTTAAAATTTGCCAAATTTCTTCTTCCCCTTCTCAGCAATTACACACTACTCATCAACTTCCTTTTCTATGACACAATTTAAAATATTTACTGTCAAGTGCACCAAATCTAAGTCACAGTTAGAAGGTTAAAACTGAGAAGGCATTTGGCTAAGATTCCAGAATCCTGAATCCTGACCTCAATCTGCTTTACTCAGCTTGCCCCTCCACCCCTGGCCCCTTGTGGTCTCTGAGAAGGATGTGAATAGAAGAACAGGCCAAGCACTTACACACAGTTAAAACTCCAAGGTTTGCAAGGCATTTGTTACCAACCCCAAAGTGCCCTAGTGTGAACTAGGCTTGTCCACAAAGATGACTCACCAAACTTAGGTCCCAGAATCAGTATCACTTGGATATCCTTTGCTGTCTTTCCTCTTCTTAGCCTATGCCCAATCTCAGCTAATGGGAAAAAATGGGCCAGTCTACCAACATATGAACGAAAACTAAGCTAGTAGAAACATTCAGTTCAGAAACCTACTTAGCTCTAAATACCATTAACAAAACTAAAATATAGAGACGAGTAAAGGAAGCACCAATCAGACTCTAACAGTCAAAGAGAAGGTGGCAAGGTTTTCTATCCTAGGCTAAAGAATAGGAGTAATTAAATTCCTGTTTATGGTAAGATTATGGGTACAGAAACTAAAATTAACGTAACGTAAAGCAGGTAAACAATTACTAATTGGAAACAAAGATGGGCAAACGTATGGACTGAACAGGAAATTCTAAAAGAAGGCCATGTGCATAATGCTTAAGAACAATGAGCATAAAAGTCTGAATTCCAATCCCAGGTCTACCACTTTTTAGCTGAGCGATCATGAATGAAATCCTTAATTTCTCTAAATCTGTTTCTTCACCTACAAAACAGACGTTAACAACACCAAAGGTCTTTTCTCTGGCCCACAGTAAATGCTCAATACATGACAGCTTATAAGAAACATTACTAGTGAACAAAACAAAAGCAAAAAATTGTCTTCTCCTTATCTAGATGCGTTACTTAGTTCTTAAAATTTATGAACCAAGCTGGGCACAGTGGCTCAGCCTATAATCCTAGCACTCTGGGAGGCCAATGTGGGAGGATCACTTGAGGTCAGGAGTTCAAGATCAGCCTAAGCAAGAGTGAGACCCCATCTCTACTAAAAATAGAAAAACTAGCCAGGCATAGTGGCATGTGACTATAGTCCCAGCTACTCAGGAGGCTGAGGCAGGAGGATCGCTTGAGTCCAGGAGTTTGAGGTTGCCGCGAACTATGACACCACAGCACTCTAGCCTGGGCGACAGAGCAAGACTATCTCAAACAAAACAAAAATTTATGAACCATCTGACGTGGATGGGAGACAGGAAGAGGGAGATGTTACTATAAAAAGGATGCAAATAAGATTCAACACTAAATATGGTGTCTGGGATTTGCTTCAAAATAATACAGTTGAGAATGGAACAAGAATGGGCATTAGCTGATGTAGCTGGGTACTCACTGTACTATTCTACTTTTTATATATGTTTGAAGTTTTCCAAACTAAAAAATATCTTTTAAAAATCCCTTTCTCTTTAAGTGACATGTTTGGACAAGTTATAGTATCCCTTCTAGCTTTGATAAATAATGAATTTAAAAGATGGAAAGAAAAGTAAAAGAGACCAGGAGAATATCTGTAGAGGGTATAAAGATAAATACCTACAAATGACCTAGAAAATACGCTTGCATTGATGAGAAGGAAGGGGAGTAACCAGGTAAGAGGCCACAAATACCCATGTATTGGGAACAACAAAAAACCTGCAAAAAACATGACAGAACCAAACAGAATGTGCTCATATCTTAATTTAACAAATTAAACAATTCCTTCTTCTGTGTACACTGTATACTTCAAAAATTTGTATAAACCAATCATTCTAAAAAGTACTAGAGGAGCCTATTACTTATATTAAATCAGATATGAGTTCTGTTGTAAAATGAAACATACTTTGAGGTAAATTCACATTTTCACATGTGGGATTCTCTTGTACCAAAGATTCTTTCAGTTTTTCTGCTCTTTTATATTGTGATTTAGGAGAGGTAAAGCACACCTTTACCATCTGCAAACCTCTAAAGTCACCTAATAAGAGAAGCGTACACAATAATCATTTATTAATAATAAAACAAAATTATTTAAATTGTATTAAAAATAAGCTAATCATGAGATCAAATAACAGTCGTGGACTAGCATTACCAATAAAAAGAGAAATGCTCATCACGCAACTGTTTTTCCAATAACAGTAATTCTGATGGAAAATAATACTAGTGTTCACAACATCTTCTAACCCAAAAAGTCTTGATATGTATAATCTTTAACAAAGGTTAAAAAAAAGGAAAACCCTACCTAATTTCAGATAGCAATTAAAGCAAGTTAAATAAAAAGTTTGCTTCTACAGGAGTTCGGTCTGTGGGGTTTTTGTTTGTTCAATTTTTGAAACATGGTCTTAACTCTGTCACCCAGGCTTGATGTGGTGGTGGCATGATCATAGCTCACTGCACCCTCTACCTCTTGTTCAAGCAATCCTCCTGCCTCAGCCTTCTGAGTAGCTAGGACTGCAGGTGCATACCATCATGCCCAGATAATTTAAAAAAAATTTTTTTTTGTAGAGATGGAATCTCACTATGTTGCCCAGGCTGGTCTTTCTTGACTCCTGGCCTAAAGCAATCCTCCTGCCTTGGCCTCTCAAAGTGCTGGGATTACAAGAGTTAGCCACCACACCCAACCCAGTTCTGTGTTTTATTCTTACCTGAAAAGTTAGGTAAATATTTCAAATACTTCTAACATTAAAATATCATACAATTATTTCTGTGGATAAGAGGAAAGTATGGATGCTAAGGGAAACCCTGTGTTAAGAATTATTACTAAATGTTTTCCAACTGATCAGTTGTTTTTTAATACCTACTTCTATCTTCCTACATTTCTAAATAAAGGCAAAGTAATGTACGTGTAGGTTTTCTAAAAAGTATAAAATGTGTCATGCCAACATAAGATGGTGATAACATTACCCGGTTTTCTGATACTTTCTGCTTTCTATGTCAAGTTTTAATTTTTTTTACCTTTTAGAAAATTTTATAGGTTTTTCAAAGTGGCAATCTATGTCAAGTTTTAGAGACTTATTCACATAGGTTATTATGTCCATCAAAAATCTTGTGGGAAAAAAATCTCATGAGATAACTTTACGTTTCTAAATAATTACCCTTCAAACTTTGTAAAACAACTGTGATGGAATGATGGAATGTTTTTTAACGATTCAGAAGTTATAAGAAATGATGCTTTACTTCAAACAGTACAGTTATAATAGTTTTTAACACAACTGTAAGGCATATATGAGTAGAATTTCTTTTCTCTCTTTAGTACGAAATGTCTAAAGCATATTATTAATTTCTGGTTTCGAAATACCAAAATTTGAAATGTCAGTTTAAACCACTGGTTACAGCCATCATTTTTTTCTTTTAGCAATCCCTTTGACTTACCCTGCTCTTACAATTTAAAAATGCACATTATACAAAACTGTATCCTTCTGTTACCCTGAATTATTAATATAAGCATAATATTAATATAATTATATATAATATATAAATTATTAACATAAGCACATTATAATAAGGGCAATTACAACAAATACAGGTTTTACACATGTAAATTTACTGGCTTACATAATGAATTCAGAAAAATGATTACGTGAAATACTAAAACAATCCACAACTCTCTTCAACAAAAGATAAAAAACGTGAAACAAGGGATAAAAACAAGACAAAAAAACATCAGAAACTGTCGATCATTACTACACAGGTTTCCTAACTTGCCTCTCATAATCCATTCAGCAAAGGATTCTCAAACTAATTCTGCCACCTACTCCATATGATAGTCAATTTCATCCTTAAGACATCATTCCATCTGATACTCACCTCACACTTCAAACAGACCAAACTTAACCCATTCAAAAACCTGACAAAGAGAAACAACAAAACTCAAAACAACCCTTTAAAAACAATTACCTTTAATTTAGCATCAAAAAAAATCAAACAATAACTTGCCATAAATTATACAACTTGTCATTTCTGGGTATTATAAAAATGCAAACAAAAAGTGTAATCTTAAATTTCAAAAATATCGCTATTTGTATAGATTTCTGACTACCCAAATTCTTACTATTCAAACTCAGAAATGGAATAGATTCAGACAAAATGTTTGTGATAGGGCAGCATAGAGTAAAGGTATCCTTCTCTATCCAATCCCTTGTTATTTTATCCAAAACTCAGGCATAAAACAGAATCAAAAAATGTGGTATACCACATTATCTGAACTTGACATTCAGATCTTCACAAAGAAAGGCAGAAATTTAGTAGATTTGGATAGCAAGGTATATCTGTGTCATCATACAACTCCATCAAATGACTAATAATTTTAATAATTCATAGAAAAGGAAGTTTAAGAAAGCTTTTATTGAGTAATTCTATTTCACTCCAATCACTTCATTATTTCATCCTCTTCACAAGGTATACTGCAGCTTAGCTTTTGTTACAGTCTATCTGTTCATATGTTGATTTGTAATTGTTCCTAAATGGAGGGTATGATGAGAAAAAATATTTGGGAAGCATGTAATAATTAGGATCCGGTATCCAGAATATATATAGAACTCTTACAACTCAACAAGAAGACAATTACCCAATTAAAAAATGGGAAAGGGATATAAACAGACATTTCTCAAAAAAGATATACAAATGGCCAACAAGCACATGAAAACATATTCAACATCATTAGTCATTAGAAAAATACAAATCAAAACCACAATGAGATACCATTTCATACCCACTAGAATAGCTATAATGAAAAACAACAAGAGAATATAACAATTGTTGGAGAGGATATGGAGAAAGTGGAACCCTCCTACAGTGCTGGTGGGAATGTAAAATACTGCAGCTGCTTTGGAAAACTTTTCTGTAGTTCCTCAAAAGTCAAAATATAAAGTTATATGGCCAAGCAATTTCATCCTTGGCAGATACTGAAGAGAACTAAAAACAAATGTCCACACAAAACATGTACACAAATGTTCACAGCAGCATTATTCATAATAGCCAATAAGTGAAAACAACCCAAATGTAAATGAAGCGATGAATGGATAAACGAAATGTGGTATGCCCATACGATGCAGTATTTAGCCATAAAAGGAATAAAGTGCTGATACATGCTACATGGATGGATGATACTTGAAAACATCATGCTAAGTCAAACAAGCCACATACAGAAAAGGCCACATATTGTATAATTCCATTTATACGCAATGTCCAGGATAGACAAATTCACACAAACAGAAAGCAGATTAGTGGCAGCCAAGAGTGGGGTACTAAGAATAATGGGAAAAGACTGCCTATGGATAAGGGGTTTCTTTTTTAGAAAATGAAAATGTTCTGGAATTAGATAGTGGTGATATATGTATAACCTTGTAATAAACTAAAAATCACTGAATTGTTATGGTATGTAAATTATATCTCAATAAAAAAGAGAAAAAAATTCAGGGTATCCACCACTGTACTTGGGATACTTCCTGCATACAAGAGATGGTTAATAAAATGAGCTAATAGTTTATACTGGAATTGTTCCCAAAGCAGTGTGCAAATGTATTGAATAATAAAAAGGTTTTTTAAATATTCGCGGATGGACTAGAAGATAATTTATACAGTAGTGATATTAAGTTTTTAATTTCAAACTACAAAAATTAACAGCTTTGTTTATTCACATCTATCCAATATCACAAACTTGGATTCCATATAGCAGACAGACAGACATAAAGGAAATAAGCATCAAGAGAGAGATTCAGAGGCACATCAAAACAAATCAAGCCCTTTTGCTGAGGTTTCAAAGTCAGTTTGCAACCTGGGGAGGAAAACCAATTTCATTATTTAATATATACCTTTATTTGCCTTGACAGCAAATACTTTTTGACTCTTTACAAATACCAAATCCAATCTCGAAGGATAAAAATTTGCCAATACTAAGGGTATTCAAAGAATGAATATGCCACTGATTTTATCCAATTCCAAGAACAGGTTTTGTGCAATGGAGTAAGGTATAACCTCCAAATGAGCTTATTTAGAGGACAGTACTTTTGTGGATGATAATATTGTCCCTGTCAAGGTGGTTTAAAAAAGAATCTGTGTCACTGTTGTAGAGTTCCACAATGGAGTCCTTAAATAAAGGTAACACTGGGGCTCCCCTGAGCTAAGGAGAGAAATGTGTCACAAACCTCAAGTTGCCTAATGATCTCCACTTTTTTACCTGCATTAGAAAATCCCACAACCTACCTTTGCAAATCTAGTCCCCCACACTAATCCTGGGCTGCACATTAAACAGACAACTTTTTGTTGCCCTTTTCCACTTGTTCATTCTTTCTCATGAATGGAATCCCTTTTCCGTATCAAAAAGAAGCAAAAATCAAAATCCACCACCTTCTTCATGAAGTCTTCATCATCTCAAAAGAGATTCCTTTCACTTTTAAACACTGCTAGCGCTTGTGCACTATCATATGGCACACTTTATCTTAAACAATAACCGAATACATTATATTTTCTCTAAGAACTAATAGTTCCTGAAGGTTAGGGCGCCTTCCCCAATATTTGTGTTTGCACACAGTACCTGTTACAAGACAGACACTTAATAAATATTTAAATGAAGAAAACACTAATCTGCCTTTCCTCCCCAAAAAACGCACTAATACAACTAAGTAATCAGCCAAGTACTCAGAAATGGCAAGTTCCCAAAGACATCTAATAACCAATTCTCACTATGTAAGAAATTTCAGGCCACTTTATGTAGCCCCATAAGGCTAAAAAATGGCATTATTCAAATGCTTTCTAGAATTGCTCCATCTACAAGCACATCTGAGGAAATTACGGCAATTTGAAATAACTTTCTGTAAGTCAACGAGACTCATTTGCTATCTTTTTTTAGCCAAGCTAGAGCTAAGCTGAAATCACAACTTTCTCCACACTGGGGAGAGCTTCTTAAGAATACAGCAAGGGGGCCGGGCGTGGTGGCTCACGCCTGCCTGTAATCCTAGCACTCTGGGAGGCTGAGGCATGCGGAACACTCAAGGTCAGGAGTTTGAAACCGCCTGAGCAAGAACAAGACCCCATCTCTACTAAAAATAGAAAGAAATTAATTGGGCAACTAAAAATATTAGCAGGGCATGGTGGCGCATGCCTGTAGTCCCAGCTACTCGGGAGGCTGAGGCAGAAGGATTGCTTGAGCCCAGGAGTTTGAGGTTGCTGTGAGCTAGGCTGATGCCAGGGCACTCTAGCCCAGGCAACAGAGTGAGACTCTGTCTCAAAGAAAAAAAAAAAAAAAGAATACAGCAAGGGCAAGGAGCAGCAGAGCAATAGGTTACATCATATCAGGCACAGAAAGAACCTAGATCTTTCTGGAATCTGGACTGATCATCCTAGTCCCAAAGGACCCCTTATTAATCACCTGGTAACCAAATAGCCATCCTGAGCATAAGCACTGTCTGAACCCACTACTAACTCCAAGTCAACTAAACCTAATCATGGAATCACCACCACCACCACCAAAAAAGGAAGAACTAGGTTTTGGAAATGACTGAGAATCCATTTTTAATCCACAGGCTGCTGCAATAAATTAAATATCATTTAGAAACTAAACGACTGTAAACTATTAAGATAATCCGTCAAGAGAATCAAATAGAAGGTAAACTGTTGGAGAACCAACCCCATTGAAATAAAGGGGAATTCTTACATCTGGTAGTAAACCACAGTTGACTTTTGGATTGTGTAAGGATCATTGCCAGTCCTTTTAAATATAGAAAACTAGTAACACTACAATTGATTTACTTAGAACTCTCCTCTTGAAGAACAAAATTACACATAATAAAATAGAAAATATGAGGCCCAATTGATTTTAGCTGGGAGACTATCAATATATATTGCTGCTCAGAGTAAAATATCACTCTGCACTCTGGACTCTAAATACCTCCTGAACTTTACCACCTTGAAAGCGGAAATTTGGAGTTAAAAGTATCTTTAAGAAAATTGATCACCAGATTAAAATACTCCTTCAAAAAAGTATCCAAATTTTGATATTCCACTGAGATGTATACAGGATTTTACAGTCATACAGTTACAGTCATAATTTAAAAAACCAAAAAAATACCTTGTCAAGCAGCAGTACTAACCACTAATGCTAACTGATAAAAAAAAGGTCCTGAGGCAAAAGGCAAGGATTCAAAGCAAACAAAATTAGAATAAGATAAACAACTCATTAACATCATCTCAACTAAAGTAACATTAACAAGAAATCTACAGGGCTACATTCATCAATTTCAAAATCTCTGAAGGACTTAAAAAGCCCTACCGAAAGAAACCAATCACTAAGTAAAGCAAACACAAGAACTAAAAATTCTTCAGAATAATCTCAGGATTTCATATTAACCCACCACTCTGAAAATGGATTAATTTCATGCTTCTCAAAACCTCCTATATGTGCTCTCCTCTATGACGATTATAAATAATACATAATTAAGAAAGTGCTTAAGGTGATGTTAACATTTTAATGAATGTATGATAGGTTTCAGAGAATAAAGTAAGTAGAACCAGAGCAAAGGATAACTGATAACCAAAAGGCTGTTTGTTTCCTAGAGGTCAGAACTGGTCTTGGACTGGCAGGAGGGGGATTTTAAAATGCATTCACGAGACAAATTATACCAAAAAAACAACTGATTCATGCCTTTATTATTTACACAAGCCTATGTTTGAAATTGTACTTTTAACCTTTGGACAACCAAAGTGATATCATATATCTTAAAGCATTGTTGGGTATATTAATTTTGGTATTACACTCTACGTCCTTAACAAAATTCACATCATACACTTCCATAAAGAAACAGTGCAGAAATGGAAAGGTTTATATTCTCTAAGTAAAGATTATCTTATTTTTCACTTGTTTAAAGTTTCAGTTTTGCTTTTTAATCTATTATAGAGAACATCCCTTATGGGACATTGTAAAGGGCAGACCCTCCTGTCAAGCCAGAAGGCTCAAACACAAAGACACTGAGCTAACCAAGTGCTGTAATTCTTCCAAACTGAGCCTCTCCACACCCCCTCCACCCTTCCCCCCAACAGATATGTCTATTAAATCAGTGTCTGTTCTCCCCCTCGCACAACAAAGAGAACTTCTCACCGCATGAAATTGCCGCTGAATGGACACCAGAAAGCAGGATTTGCATAATTCCTTCCAACGAAACCCTGTCGGGAAGGAGGGGATGAGGGGCCCAAGCGAACGGATACAATCTCCTAGATTCTGCAGGGGAAGACCTGGTTCCCAAGAATATTCCCTGGGGGAGAGGAGGCTGGAATTCTGGGCCTCCCCAAGGACTGGGCGTGGGGGACAGAGGACGACAAGAGGGCATTTCCCCACACATCAGCAGCACCGAAGCAAAGATGGGGAAGTAACAATACTGGAGGACAGGAGAGTCAGACACAGGATAAACTGGGGCTCGGGGGCGGCGGGCGGAGCGGAGACACCACACGGGCCACTTACTTTTTGGAGGGGGGTTAAATATATGAGTTAAGCCCTTATGGTCCCGCCGGCCGCCGCACAGAGGGAAACGGGACCTTGGGAGAGAAAAACAGACAAAACACACAGTGTGAGAGGCGCAGCTCGGCCGCCCGGCCCCTCCCGGGGCGCCCCCGTCCACACTCCCTCCGGCCCGCGGGGGAAAAAGGCACCCGAGGGGCGGCCCACGTCCGGGAGGCGGGGGCCGGACGAGGCATTCGGCGAGGCGGCGGCTCCGACCAATCCCCGGGAGGCGACACGAGCGACCCCCGCCCGAGGTCCTCAGTCGGACCCGGTCCCACCCCCTCCTCCCCGCCGCGCACACACCGAACACAAATACGCACACACTGACCCGTGCGTCGAGGATTAACTCCCCGGCCGCCGCCGCCCGCAGAGGAAGTGCAGCCGCTGCCCCCCGCGGCCATGACACCCCACTTGGCTCGGTCAGGCGCACCCGGGGCCTGTGACAGCTCCGGCTCCCTCCGCCCCCATCTCCACCTCACGCCTCGCACACGCCCGAGAGCCGGGCGCCCGCCCGCCCGCCGCGCGTGCACGCAGGGATGGGGGCGCGCCGCGGCGCGTGGGGGAGGGGCGGCGGGGAGGAGGGCGGCGGCGGCGAACGAGGAGGTGGCGGCCGAGCACGCCCCCGCCCTAGCACCACCCCCAGTCCCGGGGCAGCATCGCGGGGCAAGTCTCCACAATAAGCCGGCGGCGGCGCCGGGCCGGGAGGGAGAGCGGGGAGGGGAACGAGGGGGAGGAGAAGGGGCACGCGCTCCCGCCGAGAGCCCGCCCCGGGGAGGCGCACGGAGAGGAGGGGCCGGCGCGCGCGCTCGGGGCGAAAGGGGAGGCCCGCCCCGAGGTCGCGCGCGCTCGCACTCCGGGGGGTGGGGGAGGGGGACGCCCGAGCCAAAGAGGGCGGGCGGCCCGGAGCGGCAATTGCCTCTGCCCCCGCTCCCTCCCCTGTCCGGGGCAGCCGGCGGCGAGGCGGCCCGAAGGCCAGCGGCAGCCGGGGGAGGGTCTCACCTACACAGTGAATGAGCTTGTGGCGCCACGAATCCAGTTCTTGCCGAAAGCCGCGTCTCTCAACGGAGCATTGCTGCCGCCTACACACCCTCGCCATCTTCTGCCGCCCGCCCGGCCCTGCCTCCGCCGCGGCCCCGCGCACGCCCAGCCGCGTCGCCCGGGGCCGCGCACGTACCCGGGCCCGGGCGTCGCGCCTCCCGCCGGGGGCGGTGCGGGGGCAGGGCCCGCCTCACCTCGCCGTGGCCCCGGCGTGGCCCCGGGGCGGTCTGGGCCTGCGCGCCCGCCCCGCGCGCTTCGCCTCTCAGCCAGCGGGACCGCTTGCGCGGTCCGTCGCCGCGTTCACCGCCGCCTCAGGCTGCCCGGGACGGCGCCTTCCCACGGCCGGAGCTCGGCCCCGCCGCGCCGCCCTCGCACTGTCCCCCAAGGCCATGGCTGTCCCTTCCCTCCCTGGGGCTTTTTGTTTTTTAAGTTCGCTCCATTTATCACTTCCAACCTGCCTATCGCCCGACACCAACTGTTGCAAGTTCCGTAGTAATTGCTTGTCTGAACTCTGTCGAAACTGCTCCTCCCAGGAGCCTGGTTAAGAAGCAGAAATAAGAACAAATGCCCGGGTGCCCGTGGAGGCTCTTGAGCCTGAAGGTTTTCAAAGGTGAAATGGATACAGGTTATTAAGTCATTGGGAGACTTAGCTGACGTTCGTAAACCCAGTAAAAAATTTGAAATCAAGCGTTTTAATTTAAAAAAATTAAAAGGTTTCTACTAGTAAGGCTAATTATAAGAGAAATTCCCGAGAGATTTCAGAAAAGTGTGTTAAAGTCAAAATGATATTTCAAAAGAAGGCTTAATTAAGAATACTTAAACACTGTTGGAAATACCTTAGTTTCGGCTTTCAGGAAAGGACTCGAAGAGAAATATTTTCCATAAGGAAGAGGATTTCCAGGTGCCCCTTGGAATGATTAAATCACTCTGCATAGGGAAAAGAGCTCTATACCAACAGGCCTAGTACCCCAGGATTCTGGCCTCTTCCCCACCTTTGGGGTTTAAGATTAAGAGCAAAAATGCATTCCTGCTTTAGATATTTAAGTTTAATGCCTTCATTTTAAATACTGTAGTAGGTAAAAGAAAGTTAAATACTTGACATCAAGGATGATGTATTGACATAGGTCTTTTCAAGGGTAGTGGTCCTGGTTCTCTGAACCAGGCACTAGTGGAATGGCAGAACGACCTATTTATCCATAAATAGATGAACTGGGTGGGCCTCGGAGTGGCTTGAGATCTGCGAATAAAAAGGCAACTTTGTCCCCCACCGCCCCAATCTTAAAACCAATGATCTTTCCACAGTTCTCAGAAGTCCACAGTGTTTCAGTGCCTTAAGAGTGCTGTGAAATGAACAAGCTATTAAGTCAGGAAGTATTGAGTATCTGTGTAGGTAATACTGTCCTGAGGGGTGAGGGGAGAGGACAACTATAAGATAAAAGACTGCTGTGGGCAACCATCCTTTACATGTGGTGGCAGGACATCTTGATTCACCAACCTGAAACTTCCCTTCTTCACCGCTGGGTGGTGGGTGTGAGCATTCTGTAGCTTTTAACCGAGTTTCTTCGGTTTGTGTAAAGTATGTTTCATAAAGTTTAAAATACACGAACAACATGAAACTCTAAAATGAGTTAATAGTGAATGTATTTTCCAATCACCCCACATGATTTTTTTAAAAAACAACCAAATCAAGGATACGTCCTCAACATAATCTCTTAGTCTTAGATAGGTAGATTCAGAGACTTCCAGAGGCTTCTAAATTGAGGTATGAATTCTCTAGTTTGAGGTGTGGAATTGGAAGACAAGTAAGGTGACTTGACCAAGGTAACATAGCTGCTAAGTAAAGGGAGGGCAACAAAAGCCAGAAGATAAGTTTCCCAATTCCCAACTTAATGCTTTTTCCACTATTCCATTTTGAACTCCAATTTCTGCTTTACTTATTTTAAGCTGGGAGGCAACGTATGGTTGACTGCTCACAAAGGCCTATTTGGAAGGAAGGATAAGGAGGGCACTAATAATAACTGTCATTCATGGAGTGCCTACTGTCTGGTTAGTATTGCAGCATTATTTCATTCTATCTGAATAACAATGCCATGAAGTGGGAATTATTTTACCACATTTTCCAAATTAGGGACTCCAGACTCAGAGGAGTTAAATACATTTGTCCAAGGTCATATAGCTACCAAATGGCAGGACTAGAATTCTAAGATCTCCCAGACTCCAAATCCCTCTAAATTGTCCCGCAAGTATTATAGAAGCAGGACTCTGCAAGCAGAGGATTCATTTAATTTCAGGTGAGATGATCCATACACAGTTGAGCAGTTGAACAAACATTCCGAGTTCTTATATGTTTGGCAGTGTCCTAGGCACTGAGGACACACAGGTAGCCAAGATACAGTTTTTGGCCTCTATTGTTTTTGGCTACCCTGGAAGAGGGCCTTAGCTGAAAACTCTTCTCCATTCTGGAGAGGGGCAAGCAATATAACATGGCAGTTATGAGACTAGGAACTGAAGACATCACTTGATTGGGATCCTGGCTCCATCTCCTAGTGGCTGTGTGGCCTTGATAAATTAACTTTTCTGGTCATCAGTTTCCTCATGTGAAAAAGAGGATAATCATTGTCTACAAGATGGAGTTTGTGTGAAGGTAAAATGCAACAATCCACGTACGGTTGCTAGCACATCATTAGTATGAAATGAGCATCGGTTCTCATGATCAAGCCTTCCTAAGCTCCCGTTTACCATGTCTGCAGGCTGACAGGAAGCCAAGATGTGTGTGCAGTTTGGAGTCAATCTGAGAGTGTGAAGGAATGACAGCAGTGACTTGGCCCTTGGAAACAACATTCTCTGATGCACGTTCTATAGTTCTCACAATGGGCTCCAGGTGATAGGAAGAAATAGAGCACAGAAAAAAAAATATCAGAGAGGGTGCAGACTCTGAACTATGGAACTCAGTTAGTAAGTATTAGATCAACTGCTACCTTGTGTCTTGTTAGTTGGAGGTGGCATGCAATAGAGAAATGACCATCGATAAGTGGGAGGATGAAATGAATTGGGGCCTTTTAAGAAAGAAAAGCACATTCTGACAGGAGACTTTTTAAAAAGCAGTCAATTTCTAATAAATTCCAACAAACACTTTTTGAAGCACTTTTCATAGGTTATGTCATTTATTCTTCATAACGCCCTAATCAACCATCCCCATTTTAGAGCACAGAGAGATTAAGAAATTTTCCCCAGGTCAAACATGTTATAGTAGATTTGGATTCAAACTCAGGCAGTCTGGCTGTAGGGCCAGCTCTTTGTCCATTGCACTATTTTGCTTCCAGTGCTACTAGGGGAAATGGAACCTAGAGTCAGAAACAAAACTTAGCCAGACAGAAGGGAAGCCATGTCACTTGGTCACATGGCTTGGTCTTCTTGAGGAACTACTCAAGTAGTGGCTCTTCTTGCCTATTAAAAGACTTTCAGAAGGCCGGGTGCGGTGGCTCACGCCTGTAATCCTAGCACTCTGGGAGGCTGAGGCGGGTGGATTGCTCAAGGTCAGGAGTTCGAGACCAGCCTGAGCAAGAGCGAGACCCCGTCTCTACTATAAATAGAAAGAAATTAATTGGACAACTAAAAATATATAGAAAAAATTAGCCGGGCATGGTGGCGCGTGCCTGTAGTCCCAGCTACTCGGGAGGCTGAGGCAGAAGGA
>CAUYRT010030498.1:0-44825 GCA_963574885.1 Lepilemur ruficaudatus
ACTGGGATTCATCTATGTGTAGAGTGGCTCTCAGTCCAGCTCAGACACTTGGGAGTTTGGTGAAGTCTTCCCAGAAGAGAGGGTCCTGAACAGAGTATTGGAAAAACATAGGAATTAATCAGATGTGCTAAGAAAAGGAGGTCTGTTTTAGACAGAGAAAACAGCATGATTAAACAAGAAAATTTGAACAAGCACTCAGAAAACTATGAGGAGTTTTTTTGTACAGGAACTTAAAGCATGCTTGCTCGATCACTTTCTCTCTCTCCTTTCTATCAGATAAAGATCTGCATTGGTCTCTCTGTAGCTTCTCATCATCTGTCCTAGTTATTATCTGTGGGAACTAATATCAGGGAATTTATCATTATCAATAGACAGAGAGAAAGAAGAGAGAAATAGAGAAAGAAAGAAAGAGAGAGAAAAAAAGAGAGAAAAGAAAAGAAAAGAAAAGAAAAGAAAAGAAAAGAAAAGAAAAGAAAAGAAAGGAGAAAGAGGAAGGAAGGAAGGAAAGAAGGAAGGAAGGGAGGGAGGGAGGGAGGGAGGGAAGAAAGAAGGGAGTGGAAGGGAAGAATAAGGAAGGGAAGGGAAGAAAGAGGAAGGGAAGGGAAAAGAAAGGAATAAAGGCAAGAAGGAAGGAGAAGGAATGAGAGGGAGGGAGGGAGGTTTGGAGAAAGAAGGAAGGAAAGAACCATAAATCATGTGAACTCTAAAGAAAGAGTAAAGAGAATTATTTCAAATCGCACAGCAAGGTCAATGATTTCCATTCCCAGAATCCCCTGCCAACGTCTCCTTGGGGTCATTGGTTGTGTTCTCCCCATCTATGCTGGAGCACTGTGGGACACACATACCCTTAGAGCCTCTCACATTCTGCTTGTCCAGCTGGGTCTCCAGGGACTCCTGCTTAAATCCCATGGTTGCTAATTAAGAAAGAGTGAACAATCTGAACAAAATTAAGGGTACATTCTGGAAAGAGAATGGATGCAGGGATGTGGAGCAGGTGGAGGGGAGGTCAAGGCCAACTGATGTCCATAATTGGCCTCACACGTTGTTCTAGCCTGGTGCACACAAGGCAGGACTGCAAATATTTGAAGCACCCTTTGAGTATTCCTCAGGGTTAAACAAGCCTATTTTTACAAAATGTGCCCAGCATACATAATTTCAGGTTCAGTCAATATCTCAGGACCATATTTGAAAAGAAAAATATCCCCAAATATTTCATTTAAAAAAAATGAGAAATAAAAACTCTTCAATGACTTCCCAGTGGCTGTTTAGAATCAAGGTAAAAGTTCAAATATGACCCCAAAGACCTCACATGAGCCAGTCCTTGTCCCCAAATCCAGACGCCCCTGCCATACCGCCTCCAGCTCCGAATATTCCCACCATGCTGACCTGGCCCTGTCTCACGGAGTGGACCAAGTCCACCTCCTTCCCTGCCTGGACTTCTGCAGGTGTGTCTTTCTCAGCTTAGCTCCACTCCTGGCCTAATCCTCTGCTGTCATCACACCAAGCTCACCTCTGGGGCTCAGACTCAACATCACTTCTTTAGAGAGTATCTCCCTCTCTTCAGCGTAGGGGAAGCCCTCGGAGCATGGGTTTGCACTGCACCCCTTGTTTTGCTTCCTTCTTTCTTAAAGCAGTTGATGAGGATTGTACTTACATCGTAATTGTGTCGTCTGACTTCCCCACCAGAAGGGAAGCTCTTTGAGAGCAGGGAATATGTCTATTTTGTCTTCCTAGGCATAGCATAGTGCCTTGGCAGTATATTTATATTATATTAATATTTATATTGACAAATATTTGCAAATGGATGTGAATTCTTCCACTAATATTAATAATAGGTAAAACTTCCTGAATACATATTCTGTGATAATTTAGAGACAAATGACTATGAAAAAATTAAGCAAGAAGAGGTTAGGCCATGTTCCAAAGGTGACACAGCTTAGCAAGCAGCAGAGCTGGGATTTAAATCCTGACTGTGGAGTGCACACGTGTTCCCACCATGCTCTACTTACTCTCAGTAATTAACTGCAATGAAAATCCAATGCCATCTGAAAATTAGCTCTATTTCTCTTTTCCCCACCCTGGACTTAAGTCTCTTTGATTCCTGTGCTGCTTCAATTAACTTAAATCTTCCGGAGCCTGTACCGGGAGGGGAAGAGAGGGGTTTGGATCAGAAAATTGGAAGCCCATGTCCTGGAAAGCATTGGACGATGAATTCACCTGTGGACCACAGTAGTGTCTGGTTACCTGGGAGCCCAGGGCCTTGACTCTGGGATGAAACGTGGGAGAAAGCCAGCTCTGTGACACTACGTTTCAGGGAAGAGGCGAGGCAAGGTCCTGCCGACCCTAGCTCTGAGAGTATAGAATACTAAACGTATGTGAGACGTTAGTCCCTCACCACCACCCACCACAATCGGGGCCAGTTTCTAGACTGAGGACTTCATGTCACTCCTTGGCATACAGGGTAAAAGAGAAGAGAGATTCTGCAAGTTGTTCAAATGCTAGCCCCTAATGACACAGATTAGATGCTAAAGCCAGATTTGATCTTTTTTTTACTCAATAAATTATAAAGGAAGCTAGAGATCCATGACTGTGTCAGAGGAAGCAGAGTATAAACGTGTGGGGAGGGAATTTTGAGAAGTTCTCTCATCTGCTGGCGATATAATTGATCTTAGAAAAGAAAAAGGAGTTGTTTAGGAAAACACTTGGATAAGCTGATGGGGAAGAAGGGAGAAGCATGAAGGTGTGAATGTCGACAGGAACCAAGTAAGAATAGAAAAGGCTCAAGGGCTTGCTGCTCAACCTTGGCAGCTTTGGCTTGTGCTCAGGGAGAGAGGGAGAGAGGGAGGGAGGCAAACAGGGGAGGCTGAGAAAAAACATTCTCTACAGTGGTCAGAGCAGTGGGAATTTGTAGCTGGAGACCTCCAACCGGAGAAGCAACCAGGAAAGGGCCAAGTGGAAGGTTGGCCAAAGGCCAGTGGATGTTTAACTTTGAATGTGGAGGGTTTGCGTGGCTGAGATAGGACCCACGGCCCTTTCCCGCTCCAGCCCACTTCCTACAGAACTTACTGCACACATGTAGGCTATATTGAGGGCTCATTTTTGTTTTAGTTTTATCTTGTATGAAATATGGTAAGAGGTCTGGAGTGAGGTGGCGCAGGAAAGAAACAGTGCATACAAGAAAGCAAGACACAGAGAGATTTAATTGCAAAATAGCAGGGAGCTTGAGTCCCAGGAGACCATGATATGATGCCAACAGGGATTCTAAGAATTCCTAGGGAAGAATTTCGACTTCCTCAGAACTTGAGATTGGTCTAGCTGATCTTATTTAGATCTCAAAACACTGGGACTCACTGACTGATCTCTGCCTTAAGAAACGTATTAAAATTTATGGTGATTTCATGTGCATTTAGATTTAATTGTCCTATTTGCCTGGAGGTACTAGAGATCGTTAAGGCTCAAATAGGGTTTACAGGGCTTGGGAGAGACACACCATATTAGTGCACTTTGATGTTCATATGAAATGATGAGGACCTTGGTGAAGGCAGTAAAACCCTGTTGTAAATGAAAGTGTCAACTCAGGCATTCTCTACCAATGTGCTGGTTATTGGAGAGCATTTTCAGTCATACGCATGGATTTTTCATTTCTGTGTGTTTGCTCTGCTCATAGTTATTAGCTTAAAATAAGCCTTAATATTGAACATCATTGTTTAAATGAGACAAATTATGTGACTTCTTAGTAATAACTAGCTAGTATTTACAGTGTGCTTACTGTCTTCCTGGCACCATGCTAGTCCCTTTACACACCTTATCTGATTTAAATCTTAAATAGTCAATCCCAGTTTCCAGTTTAAGCTGAGTTCTCTGGGGCTCAGTATCATGAAGCAATTGGCAGGTGGCACAGCTATTAGAGGAGAGAAATAAATTTGAACCTAGGTGTCTGCCTCTAAACTCCATTTACTATTCACCTAACTGCATCTCAAGACAATCTAAAACTAAATTAAAAAAAAAAAATGGAAACCTAAAAGCACAACTTGGACAGCCGGTCTTGAAAAGAGAGACGAGGTTTAGTTTCATTCAGCAGCCTAAGAGGACAGGTGGCTGGCAGGTTCTCCAGGTGGGAAGGTTTTCCTTCCAAACTAGTTTAAAGCTAAATACACTGAGAAAGCAAAGCAATTTGGAAATATCTCTTCTTCTCCTTTTAAAGAAGTTGGAAAATACACAGACTTTAACTTGTTTTTACTTGCCTCTCCCTCCAATCCTTATGACCAACTTGGAGAAACTTTACCACAGGTTGTTTGCGTTTCTGAGCATGTTAAGTTCTGTCGCAGTAGCACGTGACTTTACGTACCATATTTTTGTCATGAGAGGAGGAAAGAAGGATGGGAAGGAAGGAAGAAAGGCAGGAAGAAAGGAAGGAAGTTACTTTTAATATTAGTGGAATTAGTAAAGTATTATGCTGCCATCCTGCACTCATTATAAATCATAGAGATTTCCGAACCCATCCAAATAATTTGGAGGGTTTTTTTCTATTTGAAAGTAAAAGTTCGAAGCCTTTTATTCATTTTGCCAGTGTCAAGTGAGCACATCTGTTTGTGTGTGTGTGTATGAATTAAATAAACTAACAATATATAACATAGCACAGTATACTACAGGAGACTAATGGTAGCCATAAGGCCCACTCCCCCAGGTCTGGCAGGGCTAACACTACGCATCACTCAACAGTAGGATGCAGCCTGGCCCAGGGGACAAGACCACCTTGGCATAGATGCAACTTTCATAAACCTTAAAACAAACTCACCCTTGTAAGAATAGCTTAAACTCCCTTTATAAAAGAAGCAGCTGGTAAATGACCCATACTAGACACAGGTATAAGAAACGGGAAGGATCCTCCAAACTCTGAGAAGGGTCTCTGAACAGAGACTCTTCTGGTCAGTCGGTCATCTGACCCCTGGCTGTATCTGGCCTATGCCACTGGCCAGCCCCTGCCACCCACTTTGTGAGAGCACCGCCAGAATAAATCATTGGAGCATGAGATAGTGTCCAAGACCCATCTGTGATGCTAATCTAACTAAAGGGAGACGTCACCCCTGGGGAAGCTGGTTAAATAGAATCACCTGAAACCAGCCACAACACATCGCTATAATCTAGTAAGATACACGCTTAGAATTATTTATTTAGCAAATCTCTGATGGAAATCACACAAAGACCTGACATTGATCATTTAGACTAGCGCCATCTAACCTACATTTGCAAATCACTGCTTTTCAAAATTGGCAAAGACATTAGGAAGCTCTTAGATACCTTCCCCCTGGAGGCCGCAGGGATTGTTTCTGTGGCTTCTGACCAGCCCATTCTCTCTCACCCTAAAGAATCTAGGGACAAGAAGTGCTTTGCGCTTGGCAGCAGACCAAAGCATTATTGGATAGTCCAATTACTAGAAAGAACATACTTGTTATATTACTGTATGTCTTTCTAAAATCTCCACCCCTGGGTTTGGCTCTGGAGAAGCCCAGAGAGGTCTACCTTCTTTTTCATTTTTTCCCTCATGTGACAATACTCCTTAAGCTATTTCTTTTTTTGGTTAAAAATATCTTCAGTAATGTCCCTTCTCTAGTATCTGGGATAAGTTCTGGACACCTGAAATCGTATTAGTGTTCTGCATAGGTAAGCATTATGGTTACCGTAAAACTGTGACAGTCACCGAGATGCCAGGCGTCTGCAGTGAGACCTGGGGGGCCTGTGAGCTGCTGCACGGGTCCAGGCGCCAGCATGGCCAGTCCACAGCCAGTGCTGACCGTTCACGTCACCCACCGTCTTTTACTGTGTCTCATTTTAAAACATCCTTACTGTTTTCCTAATCCGTGAGTAAATATACGATTATAGAAGAACTTGAAAATGATGAGAAACAATGGGGGAAGTTATTACACAAATAGAGAATAAACATGTAGATATTTGCAGATACAGATTTTCAGTTCTCTGCCTATATATTCTGTGTTTTGTTTTAAAAACTGGGCTGCATGAAACATGTCTCCAAACCCCTTTTCAAAAATGTGTATTTTTTACCTGTGACACCTATTGTGTTCTACGCTTCACGTGCCTTTATTGGGATTATTTACTTGCCTTTCAAGATTCAAGTGTGCAATGTATAGGTTGGGGAGAGGAAAGGCAGTATTTTGAAGGGTTTGGGAAATAGACTGACCGCTTTATCCTCTGGGTTCACAGTATGTCTTTATAATCATTCCACATGTTCTCTCTCGCTCATCTTTGTATTTCCATATCACAGAGCTCAATCACTGAAGTCCTCTTCTTTCATATTCTGTTTATTCACTTGATTAAAAAGTTGTCTCTTTAAGAGAAATTTAAAAGCTCTTTTAAAACACTGATAAAAGTTCAAGTGAAAAGTAGCTTAAGAACTTTAGGTTGATTTTATTGAGTTAAATCTGGCCTAGGTCTATCCTTTTCAAAACAGGTTGCAATGGTTCTTACTACTTCCTGGTTGTAGAAACAGAAACTTTCCAGTAAATTTCTCAAAAGTTTAATTATGATTTCTTCTCCATTGAGCAGGTTTTTTCCCAAGGACTGTTCTTTCTGAGATAAAGGAGCTGTGTCTGATTGAAGAAGAGAGAATAAGTAAAATAAATGAGCACATGGTATAGCATGTTAGAAGACTTAAATGCTAAGGAGAGAAATTGCAAAAATATCAAAAGAAGATAAGATGTCCCAGAGATGAAATGGTTTGCAAATTGATGTAGGATGAGCAGAGAAGGTCTCTGTAAGAAGATGATGTTTGAGCAAAGCTTTGAAAGTTGATAAAGAGCTAGCTTTGTAAATATCTGAGGGAAGAACATTCCAGGCAGAGGAAAGCAGAGCAGCAAAGGCCCTGAGGCACTGGCATCCGGGCTCACCCAACCCCGGAGCACCAGGGAGGTGCGTGTGGCTGCAACGGGATGAGCCAGAGGGAGAGCTGGCAGGACACGTGGCTGGACGTATCCCAGGGCACCAGACACGTGGAAACACCGCAGCCATCACAGGGAGTTTGGTTTCACTGTGAGTGACATGGGGACCTATTTCGCAGAGGAGAATGGCACTCTCTAACTTGTATTTTAAAAGGGTCATTTTGACTGCTGCATTCGAGGGCAGCAAGGGTAGGAGAACTCATTCCAATTAAGACACTTCTGTGACAGTCCAGATGAGAGCTGATAGTAGCTTAAAACAAGAGGTCACAAAGAAGACAAAAGGTGGTTGGAATCTGGATACATTTTAAAAACAGAACCAACAGGATATCTGATGGGCTGCGTATGGCGTGTGAAGGGCACAGGTGTGTGGACCATGCAGAGAGGAGAACGGAACTGAGCCCCTCCTAGCTCGGCCGCTCTCTTCTGCTAGACACATAAATCTCGACGAACTATGTGCAAAGGTTTAGAATCTAACACGGACAAAGCACAGAAATCATAGAATATCAAAAACAGGGTGGGACATATAGATTATTTATGTTCCTTTATTTTACAGATGTTGAAACTAAAGCCAAGGCAGCCAAACCCAATGCCTCTGAGTCCTTTTTGGTCCTTTCACCCCATTTTTTAAGTTAATTTATATTAAGTAGAACATACACGGACAGACATATACAGATCATCAACATGCAGCGAGGTGACGTCCACAACAGGCTCACACTCACGCCACCGGCACACACCAAAATAACGACAGGAACTCAGGAGCTCCTCACCCTCCCACCCCGCCCCGTGCCTGCGTTCCCACCAAAGTAACAGGTGCTCTCCAGTCCTCAAAGCCTGTAACTTTTGCCTGTTTTGGGACTCCAAAAAATAATGCCATGTGGTGTGTCTTTTCATTCAACATTGTTTTCATGAGATCCATGTGTGTTGTAAAGTGTGGTTGTGATACATTTATTTTCAATGCAATAAACTGCTCCATTGTTTAAATACATAATTTATCCACCCAGTTTACTATTGGCAGACATTTGAGTTCCTCTCTCTCCCTCTCTCTCTATTATGGCTAATGCTGCTATAAACATTGTTTCACGTACTTGGAGAACTATTTTTAAGAAGTCATATGGAGTTATTCAACAATACCACGTAGCTTCATCTCTCTTCCACAGTGCATTCACACTTGCGTTATTATCTGATGATTTGGCTTTAGCATATACTTTCCCAGAAAATTTGTTCTCAGCCATGGTCTACGAAAAAAAATTTATGTTCTTCTCAGAGATGTAACTTCTGCCAACTCTCTTGTTCTTACTGATTCTCTGCAAAGTGAGGGAACGCTGAAGTCACCTAGGATAACTGGCAGCCAAAGAGCATGAAGGAAGATACCAGTCCCCTAAGGAGTGATTTAGCTACCTTAGGAGGTAGCTACCTTAGGAGGCCAGGGTATGAATTAAGGAACATGGGAGAGCAAATACTGTTAATCTAAGACACATACTAGGATCAGAAATGACAAGAATAATAGAATAATGAAATGTATGATAGTCACAATAATAATACTAGCTACAATTTTATCGAGATAGGCAGAATAGCATAGCGTTCAATAGAATGGGATCCGGACCCAAACTGCTTGGTTAGACTCTCAACACTGCTGCTTTCTAGCTATATGAGCTTGTTCTTCCTTAGTTTTCTCAACTGTTAAATGGGAAAAATAAGATCTCTATTTCAGAGGATGCAGACTGAATGATGCAACACGTCAAGGACCGAGAACGGTGTTTGAAACATAGTAAGCTGTGGGCACGTGTTAAACACTATTGTTATCATTATTTGGGGGTATGTTCATATATTATTTCTAATTCTCTTCCTCTCAAGATAGCTATAACTACCCTAAAGTATATTTTTTCTGATCTCACGTTACATTTTCTAGTCTTCTATGCTAAATGTGGTTTTCTAAAATCGCACTTTGCATCACATGCCATTCACTCGCCCTTTTGAGTGCTTCTATTTACTGGGACTTCTTTCATTCATCTTCCCTCCATGCATCAGGGGCAAATCTAGGTGGAAATGTTTTATCGCCCATTTTCGAGATTCACTTATGAAGGGCCACGTAAGTTAAATAACTTACCTAAGGCCTTAAAACATATTAAGTAACCAAGGTGGTATGTCCTTTTCTGCAAGCCCTGTGGTCTTTTGCTATTTCTTGCTGCCTCCTATGGCTTAATGGATAAAATTCAATCTTCAGGCTGTTTAACTACCATGAGGGAGTTTTAATGGGGATTTACTCCAGGTTATTCAGACAATGATGTTCTAGATCATTACTTCTGTATTACAACAACAACAAAGCTTGCCTCAATTGTCAGACCAAATTTTGGTTTCTAATTTTTATTATCTTGAGATATCATAACTGGTAGAAAGTTGGCTGAAGGGAAAAAAATAAAACAAAATAATGCAAAACAAAAACAAAAGAATACATATAATGGATTGGATATTTCTGTCTCTTCTGTGCAAGGCTTTTAAGCTATTTTGAAAACTCATTTCAATTATAATTTTTAAAAAATTAGTTAAAGGTACATTAAGAGGTTCCAGTTCTGGAGATCGTGTAATCATATACCAATGTGCCTTTTCCACTAAATGCAGCTAAAAATCTAGACAGAATGCATGAAGAAACTATCTGAGGACTCTAAAAAGCAAATGATAGCAAGAATATTGGGGAAGAAAGTGAAATTTGAACCACTACTCAATTGCAATAATCTCCCTTTTCTTTGATTTTTTTTTTTTTTTTTTGCCTTAAACTCAAAGACAGCACAATACTCAGAAGTGAGCACTGGGTATGGACCGAAAGAACTTCAAAGTAACACCTCTGTTTGTGGTACAAGCAATGGGAAAGGGAGCATTTATGCGCTAGAGATAATAGAAAAAGCCCATTAATTTTGCTGCTGTTGTTTTCTCCTAACTGCTCCCAGGCAGTCTCGCAGTGGCATGGAAGCAGCAGAAACTGGGAAGACTCCTGAAATTCCAGGGGATAAGCATCTGTGTGGCCTCAAAAGCACGGGGGACTACCCATGTTTGGTTTTTCTTCTATCTTCTTGTCATTTGGCCCCGGAGACAGACACGGTCACAAAACATTTATGACAGAGCAGAGAAATGAAATCCTGGTTTTGTAGTCATAGGATCAGATAGAGGATCCCTTGGGTTCAAGAAAGTGTCAGGGAGAACACAGACGGAAGGGGTCTCAAGACAATGATCCCATGACATGTATATGAAATTTTCAGCTCATCCCACGTCTGAGCATGCCTGGATATAAACAGGATACCAAATACTTTGAGAACCACACTACAGTATTGACCACTGCCCACATCTCTGACTGGTCATTGTGGTGGATTCAGGAAGGATCAGAAGTGCAAAGCCTTTAAAAACTGACCTGACATTGGATCCACAGCTCTCAGATGTATAGGAACTTGACTGGTGAACATAATGCGGTAAATTGTCTCCTAAAACACAAAAATCAACATTCTCAATTAAGACCTGGAGATTCATAACATAGCGCCCAAAATTCTCAGATATGATCCATAACTTCTAAACATATGAAGGTGTATGAAATCACGATATCTTGCAAGAGGAAAGAAAATTAAGTAATAACAATTCTGACATGACAGAGATGTTGGAATTATCAAACAAAAGTTTTAGATCAGTGATTATTAACACAGTCCATGAAATAAGGGTGAATACTTTTGAGACAAATGAAAAGATAGAAGATTTTAGAAGAAAATATAAAAAATATGAAAAAAAGGAAAATTTACTTTTCCCTTTACTATTTCCTTAAAAAAGGAAACGTAATACTAAAACTCCAAAACAGAAAAATCGCTAAATAGGCTCAATAGCAAATGGAGATAGCACAGAAAAGAGTTAATAAACATGCAGATACATCATTAGAAATTATCTAACCTGGAAAACAAAGAGGAAAAAGAGAACAAATAAATAAATAAATAAAGAGCCTTAGACACCTCCGAAGTAAAGTCAAAGACCTGACTACCATTCCTGTTATGCAGAAGAAGAAAAGAGTATGACACAGAAAAAAAAAAAATAGATTAGTGGATGAAAAATTGGTGAAATATATAAATTAAATGATGCAAGACTCTCAGTGAACCCTAAACAGAATAAATTCAAACATGTTCATGCTGTTACATCACAATCAAACTTTTAAAGACTTAAAAAAAAAAAAAGAAAAGAAAGGAGAGAAAATATTAAAAAGAATAGAGAAAAATAAAGCATTATTTATTGGGGAACAATAATTCAGGTAATTGTGGATTTTTCAACAAATGCCAGAGAGAGCAGAAGACAGTGAAACATCATTTGTAAAGTGCTGAAAGTAAAGAACTTAACAATATCTCAAAAAAAATCAAAGGCTTAGGTTGAAATCTTATAAAATCTGTGAAGGACCTGTGTGCTAAACATTACTGATTGCTACTAAAAGATTAGAAATTAAAGATTTATAAATAAATGTAAAGTCACATTGTGTTCATATGTTGCAAGACAGGATATAGTTCAGATGTCAGTTCGTTTCAAATCTATCTATAATTTTAACACAAATACACTCAAAATTCCAGCAGGATTTTTTGTACATATAGACGAGCTCATTATAAAACTTAAAGTAAAAGACCAGAAAAGCCAAAACAATTTTTGGAAAAAAAAAGCATGAAATTGGAGGAGCTATATTTCTTGCTTTTAAGACTTACTACATAGCCAAAGTAATCAATACAGTGTGGCATTTGTATAGAGATAGGTGCATATATCAATGTAATAAAATAGAGAACTCAAAAGTAGACTCACATAAATAAGCCCAACCAGTTTTTGACAAAGGTATAAAATAAATTTAATGGGGACAGCATAATCTTTTCAACCAATGTGTTGGAAGAACTGAACATTCATATGCAAAAGTAAACCTTGAACTAAACCTCTAACTTATTCAAAAATAACTCAAAAAGTATCTACAAGTAAAATGTAAAGATATGCAACTTTTAGAAGAAGGCATATGAGGTAGAAAGTGAAAACCCCTGTGACCATGGATAGGTAAATAATTCTTAGCTATGACACCAAAAGCATGAGCAATAAAACACAAGATTTAACAAATGAGACTTTATCATAAATATTTTAAAATTGGTCTGTTTTAAAATTAATAAAACGAGAGGACAAGATACAAATTGGGAAACATTATTTGTAAATTATACATTTGAGAAAGGACTAATATAACAATATATAAACAATACTCAATAGTAAGAAAATGAAACAAATTAAATTAGTCAAAAAGATTGCACACTTTATCAAAGTATATATTGTGATTGCAATTAAGCACCTGAAAAAAACCTCAAGGTCACTAGCCGTTAGGGAAATTCAAATTTTAAATACAATGAAATACCACTGCATATTTATTAAAATTACTAAATAGAAAATCAAAAAGCTGACAATAAAAAGTTCTGAGGAAGTAGACGAACCAGAATTCTAACGCACTGCTGATGGAAATGCAAAATGGTAAGTCACTCTTGGAAATAGTTCAGCAGTTTTATTTCTTATAAAGTTAAACATATATTTATTACATAACAACAATCTTACTCAAAGGCATTTTCCTATTAAAATGAAAACTTCTGTTTATACAAAAAGTGTGGGCAACTTCATCTACAGCATCTCCATTCATAAACTTTAAAAACTGTAAACAAACCAAGTGTCCACCAGCAGCTGAGTGGGTGAATGTATCTGGTACATTTACAATGGAATTCTACCCCGAAATAAAAACAAACAGTTGATTTATGCAAAACATGGATCTCAAAGAAATTATGCTGAGTGAAAGGAAACAAGTTTCAAAAGGTTACTCACTGTGCAATCCCAAGTATGTGGCATTCTTGAAAAGGTAAAACTCAGAATGTCTATAGTAGCACAATTCACAATTGCGAAGATGTGGAAACAACCCAAGTGCCCATCAATACATGAGTGGATTAATAAAACGTGGTACATGAGTGGATTAATAAAACTGTATACTATGCAGTTCTACTCAGCCACAAAGTACATTGGTGATCTAGCACCTCTTGTATTTTGGTGGATAGAACTGGATGGAGCCCATTCTACTGAGTGAAGTATCCCAAGAATGGAAAAACAAGAATCACATGCACTCACCAGCAAATTGGTATTAACTGATCAACACTTATCGTGCACACATAGTGGAAACACTCTTCGGGTGTTGGGCAGGTGTGGGGGAGGAGGGGATGGGTATACACACACCTAATGGGTGCAGTGGGCACCGTCTGGGGGATGGTTATGCATAAAGCTCTGGCTCAGGTGGGGCAAAGGCAATGTATGTAACCTGAACATTTGTACCCTCATAATATGCAGAAATAAAAAAAAAAAAAGGTAAAACTCTGGATGACAGATTAGTAGTCACCAGCAGACAGGACTGGCAGGAAGATAGGACAACACAGAGGAGTGTGAGGGAGTTTTGGGAAAGAGAGAACTACTCTGCGTCTCAGTTGTGGTGTATTACTCTAACCCATGCCTGGGCTAAATCTCCCGGAACTACCTAGCAAAAAAGAAAGTCACTTTTACTGTATATCAATATAAAACTTTATTGTGGAAAGGTTAAAAACACACAAAGCTAAGTTATAGTAGACAGAGAGGCGAAAATATATCCATTTAATGACAAATACACTTTTAGCTAATGACCGTATCATCTGGTGTAGAATTTTGAGTCTCTTTAGAGCACAGAATAAAGACATCAACCTACCGGGGATTGCCAAGGGTGCAGTTTTCCCAGTGCTGTGATGTAGTTTTAGCTGCGTCTGAGAGAGCCTGAGGCCTAAAGCAAACTGACAATGGCAGTGCTACCCATGAAGCTATTGGCATCCCGAACACACTCGGAGAGCGCGGTAGTTGTCACAGCGGAGGCCCTGCCATGTGTGAAACAGCAACAGGCGCCCTGGAGAAAAGAGACTGCAGGCCGTACTAGCCGAGGGTCCTGGAGAGCTGTGTACAGTCCCTGAGCCTTAGACTCTTCATTTTAAAAACGGGGATAACAGCAGTAACTGCCTCACTGAGCTGCTGGGGAGAGAAATTTAATCTTGCCAAGTGCTTGGAGCCGCCTCTGCAACGGCGGGAACTGAGCACGCGTGGGCCGTGGGAGCGAGCCTCGTCCCGCGGGTCCCCGAGTCCCGGCCTCCAGCGGGTCCGCGCGCGCCGCCAGCCGGCCGAGGGGCCCGTGCAGAGTCCAGGACTTTGAGGTTACCCTGGATCATTCGGTGGCCCCCACAAAACGACAAGGCCTCCCGTGTACGTCGAAGGAGAAGTCACGAGGCTCAGGGTCAGAGACCCTCGAAGCTGCTTTGCCGCTGACCTGGAAGGTGGAAGAAGGGGCCGGGGACCAAGGCGTGGGGGCCCCGGACGCCGGGGAAAGCAAGGAGAGAGGATCTCCCCGGGCCTCCAGGAGGAGCGCGTTCCGGTGGAAACCTCGAGTTTAGCCCAGTAACACCCACTTCGGACTTCTGAATATCAAAGCTGTAAGATAATGAATTCCTGTTGTGTTAAACCCCTATGTCTTGGTCATTTGTCGCAGTCGCAGTTAGAAACGCGCGCAATTATTTCAAACAAATAAGTTCTTTCTAGTTTTATTTCAGGTCATAAAACTGCTATTGTATCACCTTTGAAATAGCCCGTCTCTGTTGCCTGTCCCAAATAAAACAGCCGTTCAGGGATCCTCCCCGGGAGCATCCGCGCGGGGCGCGAGGGATCCGCCTCGGACCGGCCTGGCCCAGGCTGCAGCCCCCGCGCGCCTCCCGCCGCCGCTCGGACCGGACCGCGGCCTCGCCTGGGCCTGGTCCTCGCAAGCCGACCCGTGCCACGCAGCCGCCTGCCGCGCGAGGGTGCCGTGGAAAGGGAGGTAAAGGTGCTGCCGCAAATCACTTCGCACGGAATCTGGTTCTGCACGGTCATGAAATAAGAACTATTAACGCCAGCGGTTACCCGATATCCTCACTTTACACTTGAGAAAACTGAGGCCCAGAGACGGTAAAAGGCTGCCTAAGTCACACAGCCAGCTCCTGGCATCCACCGCGTTTGCTTCCATGGAGCTGACCGCTTCTGAACATGCCTATTTTATTTTTTCTTTGGGAAACTTGGAGGCGGTAGGGGAGGTTTAGGCTACAAGGCAGTGGATTCTAAATGACTTCTTGTAGCAATTGTTGTTCTGAAGTCTCATTGGAAATTCACATTTCCCTTTTCCAATTTCAGTTATTGTATGATAAAGTATTCTTTTCAAAGTATTCTTTTTAAATCTCCATTAAAATTGAACTCCAAGCGAAGTTGCCTCTTTTACACTTGCAAGAAAGAAATCTATTTTCTTCCCTTTCAAATGCCTTCTTGTGAAGTAAATGAGTCAAACGTCAAATGAGAACATCATAATTCCCCAAGTGCGCAATCACACTTCCCTAGAACGAATAGGGAGCCGGCCCGGTTGGACTTGCATTCACTGCTGTTTGCCACCTGGTGGACAATGGTGGTCACTGCAAAATAACCTCAGATTCCTGCTTTTGAAAACATTTCTGATCAATAACCTTAGCTCCTTGATTGTGTTTTCTGCCAGTGAGTAAGAGATCTAAGGATAGGAGGAGAGAATGACATTTATAAGTGCACTGAATTATCCTTACTTTGAAAGCAAAAAATCTATATTTAGCTAGCAATTACTTGCCTAGCATTTACACGTAAGGTGTTGTCAAAGAGAGACTCTGAACACTACCCAGTGGATCGCTATCACTAAAATGCGCATTTTCATGGCTTGAAATGTTACCTGTGGATTTTTTTTTCCAGAAATTGTTTCATATCCTTTGATAGAGCTTTAGCCTTCAGGGTTTAAATTCAGGCATACCTTGGTCAATTGCGTTTTGCTTTATTGCGTTTCACAGAAAATTGTATTTTGAAGGTTTGTGGCAACCCTGCATGGCGCAAGCCTATTGGTGCCATTTTTGCAACAGCAAGTGCTTACTTAGTGTCTCTGTCACATTTTGGTAATTCTTACAATATTTCAAACTTTTTTCATTATTATATCTGTTACAGTGATCTATGATTAGTAATCACTGATGTTACCATTGTAATTGTCTTGGGAAGCCATGAATTGTGCCCTTCTAAGATGGCAAACTTAACTGATGAATGCTGTGTGTGTTCTGACTGTTCCACTGACCAGCCATTTCCCCACTTCTCTCTCTCTCTCCAGGTCTTCCTATTCCCTGAGACACAACAATATGAAAATTAGGCCAATTAATACATTACAATGGCCTCTAAGTGTACAAGTGAAAGGAAGAGTCACACGTCACTCACTTTTAGTTAAAAGCTAGAAGTGATTAAGCTCAGTGAGGAAGGCATGCCTAAGGTCAAAATAGGCTGAAAGCTAGGCCTCCTATGCCAAACAGTTGGCCAAGCTGTGGATGCAAAGGAAAAGTTCTTGAAGAAAATTGAAAGTTCTACTCCAGTGAACACACAAATGATAAGAAAGCCAAACAGCCTTACTTCTGATACGGAGATAGTTTTTGTGGTTTGCATAGGAGATCAAACCAGTCACAACATTCTTAAGCCAAAGCCTATTACAGAACAAAGCCCTAACTCTCTTCAATTCTTTGAAAGCTGAGCTAGGTGAGGAAGCTGCAGAAGAAAAGTTTGAACTTAGGAGAGATTGATCCATCAGATTTAAGGAAAGAAGCCTCTCTTTAACCTGAGCATGCATTGAGAAGCAGCAGGTGCTGATGGAGAAGCTGCAGCAAGTTATCTAGAAGATCTAACTAAGATAACTGATGGAGGTGGCTATACTAAACAACAGATTTTACATGTAGATGAAACAGTCCTTTATTGGAAGAAGATGCTATCTACAACTTTCATAGCTAGAGAAGTCGATGTCTGGCTTCAAAGTTTCAAATGACAGGCTGACTCTCTTTTTAGGGTATTAATGCAGCTGGTGACTTTAAGTTGAAGCTGACGATCATTTATCATTCCAAAACTCCAAAGGCCTTTATGAATTTTGCTAAATCTACTCCACCTGTGCTCTATAAATGGATCAAGGAAGCCTGAATGTCAGCAGATCAGTTCACAGCATAAATTACTGAACATTTTAAGTCCGCTGTTGAGACCTACTGCTCAGAAGGAAAGATTTCTTTTAAAATACTACTGCTCATTGACAATATACCTGGTAGAATGAGAATTTATAGAATGAATATGTAGAATTTAATGAATATGTAGAATGAGATTAATATTATTTTTATGCCTACTAGCACAATATCCATTCTGCAGCTCATAATGCAAGGAGTAATTTTAGACTTTCAGGACCTATTATTTAAAAAAAAAATTATAAGGCTATGGCTGCCATAGTTAGGGTAATTCCTCTGATGGATCTGAGCAAAGAAAATTGAAATCCTTCTGAGAAAAATTCACCATTTTAGATGCCATTGAGAACATTCATGATTCATGGGAGGAAGTCAAAATATCAACATTGACAAGAGTTTAGAAGAAATTTATTTCAACCCTAATGTATGACTTTGAGGGGCACAATATTTCAGTGGTGGAAATAGCAAGAAAATTGGGATTAGAAGTGAAGCCTGAAGATATGACTGAATTGCTACAGTCTCATGATAGAACTTTAACAAATGAGGAGTTGCTTTTTGTGGATGATCAAAGAAAGGAGTTTCTTAAGATGCAATATACTGCTAGTGAAGGTTCTGTGAACACTGTTGAAATGACAACAAAGACTTAGAATATTACACAGATTTAGTTCATAGAGCCATGGCATGGTTTGAGAGGATTGACTCCAATTTTGAAAGTTCTACTGTGGGTAAAATGGCATCAAAGGTATTGCATGCTACAGAGAAATTTTTTGTGAAAGGAAGAATGGATAGATGTAGCAAACTTCATTTTTGTCTTATTTTAAGAAATTGCCCCAGCCACCTTCACCTTCAGCAACCACCATCCTGATCATTCAGCAGCCGTCTGCATCTAGGCAAGACCCTCCTCCAACAAAAGGATTACGATTCCTTGAAGACTGAGATGATCATTAGCATATTTTATCAATAAAGTATTTTTAATTAAGGTATGTGCATTGTTTTTACACATAATGCTATTGCACACTTAGTAGACTACAATGTAGTGTGAAGATAACTTTAACATGTACTGGAAAACCAAAAGATTCGTGTGACTTATTTAATTGCTGTGATCTGGAGCCAAAACTGCAGTATCTCCAAGATTTACCTGTATTTCCTGAAACACACGATAATAACCCCCTTTGACTCAGCTCCCCTTTATGTCTCCATTCTCATTTTTGATCATTTTTAATACTATCTTATGTGTGTCCCTCACTCTAGCTGTACTGTAGGATTTGTAATTACCTGTTGCAGACTGAATTTTGTGTCCTCCAAATTCATAATTTGAAACCCTGATTCCCAGTGTGGTGGTACTTGGGCATGAGGCCTTCTGGAGGTCTTGAGGGTGAGCTCATGGTGGGACTGCTGCCCTCAGAAGGGACACGAGAGCACGTGCTTCCTCCCTCTCTTCTCCACGTGAAGTTGTCCACCTGCCAGCCAGGGCGGGGACCCTCACCAGAAACCAAGTCAACCAGCACTGTGATCTTGTACTTTCAAGCCTCCAAAACTATGAGAAATAAATTTCTGTTGTTTAAGCTACCGAGTCTCCGGTACCTTTTTACAGCCAGTGAGACGACTGAGACATTCCCTGGATGCGCCCTGCTCTCTTACGCTCCCTTTCCTTTGCATGCGCTGGTCCTTCCTCATGGGGTGCCCTTTCCCCACTTTTTTAATATTATATTTTATTTAACACAATATGCGCTTCCCCATGTAATCAATAGACAAAACAAAAATGGGATATTTTAAATTTGCTTTTTTATACTAAATTTTCAAAATTCTGTGTATATTTTATAATTGTGTCACATTTCAATCCAATTAAAATTTAGTTTCTAAGTCACGTCAGCCACATTTCAAATGTTCGTCAGCCACTGGTGACTGAAAGCTACTGGATTGGACAGCACAGTGCTCTAGGATCCTGAACAGGTTCACCTTGACACGGTCATTACTTACATAGAGATGATAACTAATTACACTCTCATCAAGGAATTGGCAATACTGGTTTTAGTGCTGAAAGAATTATATGATTCAAGTTAAGCATTTATTGGACACTTTGGTAGATATAGGGTCCCCAGAGTTAGGATGATATATTTTTTCTCTTTAAACACCTTGCTTTTATTTCTGGCTATTTCCTGTGAATTTTTCCATGCAGGTCAAACGTTGCTTTTCTAGGGGAAGCAGTAAGCAGGTCCTGACCTCACAATGTGGTCTAGAGGGGCCCTTACACATCCCCACACCATCGTGTGGTATCACTGGCCCCATCGCCCTGTGCTCTAGTTGCCTGCCTGCTGGACAGCACCTCCCACCCGATGGCGTGTTCTTTCGGGACAGCGACTATCACTTCCTTCTCTGGATCCCCAATGCTGTTGTCATTCCTGGCAGAGTTACAGTACTAACCATTTGTTGAATAAATGGGTGAGTCTCTTTTAATAAGTCTTAATCAATTACTAGTCGCTAAAATGTGCCCAGCAGAATGTGATTCAAGGACCATTGGGAGGAAAATATTTCTGCTTTGCCCCCATCTGAAGCTCCAACTCCATCATTGTATTTGTTGAGAGTACACATCTGAGCCCTCATTTCCCAGTATATCTGTAAGACATTTTTGCCACACCCCACCAGAATTTCAGCCACTTTGAATGAAGCACTCTTCGTGACATTATCTGCTGTTAACAAATGTGTCTACAGGCGGGGACAGCCAGTTTAAGGCAGGGTCCTATGGGAGAAGAGGAACATGGGAGGAGGGATTCGAGTATCATGGAAAGAACAGGATAAGCAAGAGACAGGCAAAAGTAGGCAAGGAGCATGAACAAGTATTTCTAATATCTCCGCTTTGCCTAATAATAGATCTACCCTTTGCTCAAGGACCTTAAATAAGTGTTTTTTAAAAAATAGAGACATTGATTCAGTTGGATCTAAATTCATATCCAAGTTTTGCCATTTTTTAACTCTGTGACTGAGAGAAAGTTATTTATATTTTCTGAGTTTCATCTTTCCTAGTAGAAAAAGAGGAACACAGGAATGAATCACGTGGAGATATTTAGGGCTACGATATCTGCGTGACATTTGCCTGGAGCCATGCTAGAGTCACAGTGGGAGCTCAATAAATGGTGCAATATAAATCCCGTCCACCCTGTGCTCAAGACTGTCCACGATCTGGCAGCAATATATCTATCTAGTATTTTGTCCAACTTCATGCCAACAACAGAAGCCAACATTGATTCCCTGTGTGTGTTTTGCATGTGACCTCTGTAATTTTTCACATGCCATTCCCATGTCAACAGTGCTGAGCAAACCACTCCCAAGCAACACAGAATGTGGTGGGTTTTAGAGAAAGACTGAGAGTTGGGGTGATCATTGTGTTTTGGGATGAAGAAACAGAAATCACTTTGTTTGCATGTTGGAAACCATATACTTTGCCAACTAAAATTCTACCTAAAATATGTGCACAGGAAGTTTAGCATATTTCACACTCATTGGGTATTTTCAATGTACTAGACTTAGAGCTGCTTTGCCTCTCTGTCCTAGCATTACAGGGAGTAGAGTTCAAAGCTGAAAATTATATTAGGTTTTTTCTAAAATATCTTTCAATCTTGCCTGGCTTAAGCTCTGAATGCAGTTAAACAATAAGTCCAGCCTCAGCACAGGGGTACATCTATTGCTCAAGAAAGAGAAAGAGAGGGAGAGAGAGAGAGGGAGAGAAACTACATTTCGAGCAACTCTCACAGCCACTGGCTGGAAGAGAATGTCTCAGAGGTTGAATTACAACTGCCAGATATAAGGCTGAAGCATGGAAATCCTGAAGGGACCTTGCTTTTTTATTAAGAAATCTGCTGGTGGAGTTCAGTTTGGCTTGAGCTTGAGCTCAGAGCTCATAATATCCTGCCCTACCTCAAAATCAAATAAAGTCAATCAAAAATCATTTTTGGCCTTCACTGTGTGCAGTTGCTAGGAAGGCATGATGGGGACGCAGTTAAGTCAAATAATGTGTCTTCCAAGCTGCCTCCACTTGTGTAGCACAATTAAAAAGGCAGCTCCATGCATAACACCCATGTAGCCCCATTTGGGATGTCCACCTCCTCAAGGGGGTCTACTGAATCCTCAGTCTTGGACAGCAGACATATCTTTTCCCATCATCAATTAGATTAATTAAAGCAATAGTCTGTTAGCAACTTCTCAACTTCTACAGATTTTTGGCTATCAATGCTTTTAGAAAAATACATTTCTATAACTCATTAATGAACTTTCTAGCTTCTGAGTCATTCTTTTGATAGTATAGGAAGAATACCTTACAAATAGGCAAATAAGACAGATGAAGAAAACACCACGTGGAGATACACAGTCTCTCTCCCATGTACTTTGTACATGAAAACAGAAGATATCTATTCCTGAAACTCTAGTACTTAAGACATGTACACACACGCATACAGACTCATACATTCACATAGAGACACATTTGGAAATCCTATATGTATCATATTATAACAACATTAGATTCATCTCTAGAAACCATCCAAGTCCCCATGGGACTAAGTGCCACCTTCTAACATTTCCCTAGCTTTCTATTTCTTCCTCGATCAAAACACAATACATTATACTTATGTTATTTTTTATTTTAGTGTAAATTTGTATAGGCTCTAACTTTTTTGAGGGCATGGGTTATGTTTCATTCATCTGCAGTTTCCCTCAGCAAATGGCACAGGACTTGGCATATAGGTTATGCTCAATAAATATAAGTAAAAAATAAACTCAAAGTTGAGCAAATCTTAAAGACATTAACTGCTCATGAAATGTTCAGGTAATTAGTGTGAGATGATATTAGAAAGATTACATGAAGGAGGCAAGAATAAGTAGGCTATTAAGGATTTGTAGGAATTTAAATTTACCCGGTGTCATTTTTAATTATTAATTCATCCATTCACTCAAACATACATATTAAGTTTTTTTCCTGTACCAAGGCTCATGGTGAATTCTGAGGTCACAGCAATGAATGAGGGAGACTCTTAAAGAAAGAAATATCTGCTCAAGGAATATATAATCTAACAATTTTATCTACTAGGTAATGACATATTATTTTAAATGAATTCCTATTAAAAATTCTTAAGAGGAGAAAATATTACCTTCAATTGAAAGATGAAGACAATCAAATCCAGGGAGTTTAAGTAATAAATCATGTATCTAAAAAGGGACAGGTCTGCCATTCAAACCCAAGACTGCACCACCTGAAGCTGTTAATTTTTTCTACTGCACTAAGTAGCTTTCCACACACAGGAAGTGTCAGGTAGGTAAAGGGTACAATGGTGAGAAATATGTCCTTTCTGTACTAAAGTGCATAGCAGCAAGCACTGATTTGGTTTCGGTGTGATACGTTAGCAATCTACTTACTGGCCACTTTGAGCAGCTCCCCTCGGAGCAGCCAATTTAGGCGCCAAGGCAGTTAAAAATAGATTCTCTAGACGTTTTCCTTTGCACTAGCTCTAAAGGGTTGACCACAGAACCTTGCTTCACCCCCAATTAGTTCTCAATACAAAAGCACTTTGGCTACCGGCCATTTCTAGAACCAGGGAAGCAGACTTCAGCCCCAGCCTGAGTGTAATTCCAGAGCAGCCCCCTACGCACACTGATGCAGAGTGGAGAACTTGGACCATGTACATAGAGGCTCTGAGCAGCGTCGTCCACAGGTCATTTGCCATTAATAACAAGGCAGCCTGCGTTCCTGGGCCCGCTCCAACCTGCTAATAGACGCTCTCTGGGGATGAGTGGAGCCACTGCAGAAGCATCTATGGACCTGAGTTTTGTTTCTAACAACCCAGGAGCCTACAGAGCTCTAACCTCTGGATGACTCCTCCGTTCGAATGGAAGAATTCCAGCTTCCTGGCACTTCCCCTTCTGTGCTCCCTGTAAAAGAGGGCATTTGATACGTCATCCTAGTTCTCTTCTGTTTTCCACTTAAACACTCCCTTTATTAGAGGCACAAGCAATTGACTTAATTAAAAGGTTAACACCAGCACAACCTAATCTTGCCTCTCTACCTTTCTCTTCTAATTTATCCAGGTTTGTAGCTTACGTTAGAAACACAGAGTGGGGGAGAGAAAAAAAGCATCAGACTAGTTTTATAACTAGATATATCAAATCAAAGCACAGCTGGGAAGGGCTTAGGGTAGTGAATAGAACATGCATTTTGCGTTGAGATTTTTAGATTTTTAGCTCAGCAAGAATCTCATCATGATGTTATTTTGGGTAAGCCCCTTCTCCTGCCCATGGCTCAATTTTCTGATCTGTTGCCTGACTGGGGTTTTCTGAACTTGACTGATTATGAGACTTGCATGAGATACTTCCTGAAATTAGAGATTTCCAGGACCCTTTTCAGATGGACTAAACCTGAATTTTCAAGGAGGACAAGGTCACTCTGAGGTATTGATGAAGGCCAGGCAAGTGCAGAGCACTGTGTAAGTGGGCCTAAAGTCCCTCCCAGCTCTGACATCTCGTCCACATGTGACTGTGACCCTAGGGCACTATCACACGCGTGTTGTCGATAGAAACACAATCAAGGGTTCAGACTTTATCCAAAACTCCTTTGAAGACACCATTATATAACAGGGTGCTTAGCCAGGTCACTGTGAGCACCAGACAACACTGAAAAGCCAAACAAGTTTACTTTCTGTCTTGTCTAAACTCCTTTTTTTATATTCCTGCTCTGCCTCTATTTCCCTCCTCAAGGTAGTCTTTGGCCCAATGTTCGTCTTTGCTTTATGCAAACTGCTCAGTGTCTGCCCAAAGCACTAGGACCACATCCATCTCTTCTCTCCTGTAGCCTACAAAACTACCCTCAACTCTGTCTCACTAGACGGTGTCTGAGAACCAATTTATATTAATGTATTAATGACTAGTTTGGGCATAAACTTACTTTTTTAGGCGTAACACTTACATTTTAGCTAGGGATATCACCTAAACTTAAAAGAATGATGTTGTTTGATATGTTGGAATTTTGAACACCATATACAGTCTAACGTGGAGCTGTTTAGGGCCAATAGGTGACTTCTGACACCCTAAACCACATCATACCGTCATGAAAGAAACTGCATTAATGGGACTTTGTTTTTTAAAACTTGGATGTGTGTAGAAGATTTACCTCCCAGGCTAAAAATCTCTCTGCTTCATTCACATGAAAAGGAATTTTGAAAATTTAATCAAAAATCCATTTAGCCCTCTCTGATGTCACTTAGCAAGTTATTCTCCCCTCCCCCCAGTTCGAAGCATCTCTGCACCTTAGCTTTTACTGACAATAAAGCCTGATTTCTCCCAATTCAAATCTAAGAATAAATTAGAAACTTATGAAATATGTACATCTTTGAAAAGTTTAGAAAAGAAATACGATGTTTTCAAAACCACACCACAGGTAACCTCATTTAAAAATAATGTAGTACATTTTTGTCCCACAAAGCTGAATGGACACACTTGATTTTATAAAATCATGTTTGCAACATTAAAACCAAAATGCTTGAGGATTTTCCTGTATACAGAATAGAAAACAATTGAAAGATCATGTTACTGAAAGAGGCAAAATTTAAAAGAAAATATTTTCAGCAGAATTTATCCCGCTAAGTTTCCATAAAACTTGACTAGAAAGGCCAAGCACAGCTTTTTGGTTCTATTAAGAAATGTGCAGTGACTCAGCCTTGCTTCTGCATGCAGACTTCCTGGACTGGAATGTAGGACCTACCACCTTTAAACTGGGATTTACTGGGCACATTAATTAATTCCCCAAGCTTTAGTTTTCTCAGGTACAAAAAGAGTATTAAAATGTCACCTACTTAATAGGGTTTCTGTGAAAAATAAATGAGATTGTGCATACAATAGTGCCCTGGCAGATCACTAAATGTTTGTGACAGTGTTTTTATCATTACCCAATATGCATCTTCCCTAGAAGAGTTATTAAGTGAGAGCAATCTTTTGCAAATGCAATCTCTTAATTTCTATCAAGTGGTCCAAATCATGACTGGGATCTTTATAACATGCCAGATCATAAGGGCCGTCTCAGGGATCCTTTCCCTGCCCAGGTTTAGAGCTGGCCAGAGTCTTCTCTGCAGCCACTGGCTCCAGGCTCCCTTTTCTCCAGCCTCAGTCTCTGCTGGCAGAATCTTCCTGGTCTTCCCTCACCAGCTCCCCATGAGGTGAGCAAAGAAGAGCTAAAAAACATCCTCTTTGTCCACCACAGCCCCCCCAATAAAAAGGATGGACAAAGCATAGTCACTGGCGGTTCAGTTGTGACATTTTGTTCTACACGTGTCTAGTTAAATTTATTCCCTATTGATTTTGAAGTGAGTGAACCAGTGTGTCCACTGATCCATCAGTACCTATTCGTTGAGGGCCGACTTTATAGCAAGCACCATCCTAGGGTCTAAAGATATGTTGATGAGGGACAAATAAGGTTGTTAGTCACGTGGCACTTACAGTCAAGATTGAAAATATATATTTCTCAAATAATATGAAAGAGTAAATAATTTTAGATGTGATAAGTCTCAAAAATAAAAAGTAGAGGGCATCTAATTTAGTCAAGGAGGTTGGGGATAAAATATGTAAATGGGAAATATGAAGGATAAGTTGCCATTAGACACATTAAAATAAACAGAAAAGTAATTCTATTTGGAAGAAAAGAAATTATAAATGGTCAATGTGAAGGAGGACATAACAATCAAAATCATGATGCATAAATGGGATTGGGGATAAAAATGAGAAAATATCAGAGAGACAAGCAGGGTCAGCTCATCTGTGGCCATGTTAAAGATTTGAATTTTTCATTACAGCAATAGAAAATCATTAAGAACTTTTACTAGCCTAATTAAAAGTTCAGAGTTGTGTTTCTGAGAGACCTCTCTGGCTGCAATATAGAGCAGTGCCTGGCAAAGGGACCAGGGAGTCTATTTAGGAAGCTACTTAAATAGAACATGTAAATTATTATGGTGGGTCAGACTAAGGGGGATAAGAGGAGATGAGACAAGTCAACGGTTTCTGGAAAAATGTAGGAGTTAGAGTTGATGGGATGTATGTGAAAAAGGGGGAGTGGAGGAGATTCTGGATTGAAAAGCTCAGTAGGAACCATTGTTGTTTCCTGTAGTAGGCAATACCAAAGTAAGATACTTGGGACATGCTGCGTTTGAGTTCTCTCTATAGCATCTAAGTGGAGACACTGGAAACAGAGCTGGGTATGTGGGTCTGGCACTGGGAAGAGTGGTCCTGCCTTCAGATAAAATTTTCATCATTGGAACCATGGGAGTATAAGAATCTAACCAGGGAAAGAATATACAGTAAAAAAAAAAAAAATAATAAGATAACTTAAAATTGAGCCTTGAGGAACTCCAAACTTTAAAGACTCAATAGCAGAAAGTAAACTCTGTAAAGGAGCTGTCAGTAAATCAGGAGACAATGAATAGTCCATAGAAGCCAAGAGGAAAGAATGTTTCAAAGAAAATGGTAGAGTGTCAAATGCTTACGAGAGGCAGGTATGCTGAGGATTAGCAGTGTTCGAGGGCTTTACTGCCATGGAGACATTAGTGACCATATTTAGGGCCATTTTTGATGGCTTGCCATGAGTTGACCTGTGAATGGGAAGTAAAGATATCTAGACACTAAATCTGGACCAATGTTTATGCTCTTCTGTGAGGGACAGAAGAAAGAGTATGATAGCTAGATGAGGAATTGAGGTCAAGGTAGTGCATGTTTAAGATTCAAAAGGTTTGGCCATATTTAAAATCTGAAGGAGAAGATCTAGTATGAAGGGGAGAAGAAAGACATTAATTGATATGTCAGAGTTCCTGAGAAAGTGAAATGAACCAGAGAAGATACAGAGGGATTGTTTTTAAGTTGGGAAGAAATATATCCGCACATCCTTCATTTTATCTGGAGAAAAGAAGATAAGAATACACAAAAGTCCTGGTAAATTTTTTAGGTTCTTTTCTGAAACTTTCTAATCCTTAGTTCTACGGTTGTAGTTTCAGTACGTGTGGGGCATATAACTTGCATTTTATTTCATTTGTCTCTGAAACAAGATAATCTATGTCTATATCCAATGTAAAGGCAACTGCACATCACCCTGAGATTCCAGAATTTGACACTGATGGCCTGGAAGGATTTATTCTGAGTTATCTCACTTTATAAAGATTTGATATGTTCTCTTCTAGAGAATCGCAAAAGAAGTTTCCAAAAGTAACACCCTAATAGCTTCCTCCTCTATTTTTTAACCCTTACACTCAATAACCCTGATAATAATCAAAAAGTTTAAGTTTATGCTACAAAAACAGCCCACAGATTTTATTTCTTGCTCTTTTTCACACGCCCATCTCAGGGTGTTGGCGGAAGAAGGCTGGGTGTTTCCATGCTAAAGCATGATCTACCGTCTTGGAGCTGCACCATCCGTACCCACAACTTTCCTAATCTGTAGAGTAGCAGAGAGAGAAGGCTGAAAAGCTTATGTCAGCTTTTGTCTGCTTCTGTCCAGAAGAAAACCTACTTCATCCCGCAGTTCTAGTGGCTAGAACAAGAGACTGGGCCCTGTCTAACTACAGAAGGGCTGGGGCATAAGGGGTAAGCCACAGGATGCTGGTGAGCACTGCCACCTCCGCTACAATCCACTCCTCTGCTCACTGAGCATTTCTTTACTCCCTTTTCTCCACACAGGTAACACACTCTTTTCCTCAATAGGTGAAACAACCCACAGTCTCATCTATCCAGAACAATAAACTGCATATCTGAGATCTCAGGGTGATGTTCTATAGCAGGAGTGGGGAACCTTTTCATGTTGGAAGGCCGCATTTAATTTAACTGTAATCAAATAAGGCTGCATTCAAGAAACTTCAATTAGTTATACTTAAAAATGTACATTATATTGTAAACATCTCTATTATACATTTAATAATTTCAAAAAATAAAAACTATTTGTTAATTTTAAAGTTAACTAACCTTTTAATGACTTTGTTGTGTCTGCTTTTTGTTGGACAGCATCTAAATATTTGGTTGCAGCATGGAGATTCGCAGTTTCAGTTGATCCTCTAGATGGGTATCAGGCATTTGTGACCTTGCGGTGCCTCGATTTGGATGAGGTAGGAGAATGTAGATTTGCAGCAATAAGTGGGTGAAAAGCAAGAAAGCATTTTTGGGGCATGTTGCCAAAGGCATGGGTATTCTACTGCATTTTTCCATATTTTAACTGGATCTTTCTTAGCAACAATGATTTTAAAATGTCATCTACTGAGAGCTCAATCAATTCCATGTGTAGTTCTTTAGGTGCCTTGGCGATATTAACTAGGTGAGGCTGAAATGCTAATTTGAGTGTGATGTTATGATTCTCAAAGTCAATGACCCTTTCATTGTATTCTCCATTTAATAGTTCTATAATAGCTGTGTATTCTTCAAATGATTCACACATATCATCCTGCTCATCAATAACCTTTGCTAACCTTTGGAATATGTTCATCCAAAATTTCCTTTTGAAGAAGTGTTTTGAAAAAAGACAGCTTTTTCTGAAAGGCTTGGATTTTTTTGTCACGTATCATATATAAACTTAGTTTTACCTTGCAAAGAAATATTCAAGTCATTTTGATTTGACATATTACACAGAAATGCTGCATTCCCATAGAAATCTTCTTTCAATAATTCACATTGCTGATCCTGTTCTTCATAAAATTTAACTATCTGTTCTTGCAGACATAAAATTTTAACTAATACCTATCCCTGCAATAGCCAATGCACTTTAAAATGGTACCGCAAATCCACACTGAATATTTCATTGTTCAACTTTATCATGTTATGAAATCGACAATGCTATGCTCCATTTGTACAAATATATTTAACAATATTTATAACTTGTTGCAAAATGTCACCTAAAATAGTAGCTTTAGCACAGAGATTTTACTGAGGCAAGATATAATGAAAAGAAATGAGAGTATCTGTATCTATTGATTTTTTTAACTGTGCAATAAACCCTTTATGTTTTCCTGTCATGGAAGGTTCACCATCTGTGCATACACTCACTAAGTTTACCAAATTCAGTCCAACTTCACAACATTTATCCTGAAAGTCTTTGAAGATATTTATTCCCCGTGTTCTGTTCCCAAACTAACCAAAGCAAGTAACTCTCTGTAGCAAAGAAAATTTTCTGTTATGACTGGAATGAAGTATAAAACCTTCACCAAGTCAGTAGTATTAGTTGATTCATTCAAAGTGATTGAATAATATATATTTTCATTTTGAAGTATTTCATGAAGTTGTTCTGTTAAGTTGAAGGGCAATAATTCAGGCTGCCAATCAGTTATGGTTTTCATTGAAGAAGCAGTTGTTTGTGCTTTGAAATGTTATTGGTTGGGGTCTAAGCATCCTAAAACTTAGAGAGTGCATTCTTTCACAATTTCTACATCACTGAATGGATTCCCTTTTTTCCTGAGTATATAAGCTACTTTACATTTTGCTTCAGTGGCATTATTTCCAGTTCTTATTGCTGCTTGAAAGAATTGTCTTTGATTTTGCTTTCATCTTTTAATTTCTGCAATATTAACTTTCATGCCTCTCTCTCTAATTTAAAATACCTGTGGTCATTATGAGTGTTGCAATGCTGATGAGCATTGAATTTCTTTAATGTTGATATTGCAGTATCACAAAGCAAGCAAATCATCTTATCTTTAGCAGAAACAATATAATATTGCAATTTCCAATCCTCATTAAAAAAATCTGAATCCTTCCACATTCTCTTGGTCTTCTTTGACATGATGGGCTGTTAAGCAGAATTGAAAAATACTGTCAAGCTGTGCAACTATTCTCAAATTCCACTTCAAACAGAAATACAGTGCACCATTGTCAAAAGCTGATAACAGACTGGAGAACTCGACTCCCATAAACTTTCACCAACCAGCCTCATGCGGTAGTGGCACCAGTCAGGTGGGAGAAGTTAGAGCTAAATCGTGAGCATAGCAGCTATCAATTTAGCTCTATGGCTTACGGATGTTTATCTAATTAGTAAATAGCTGGACAATCTAGAAGGAGCATTTCACTGAAACTTATTTTGTTCATTGGTATTTTAAATACGTTCTTTTTTATTATTTTATTTATTATTTTATTTGTTCAGTTATTTTTTGAGACACAGTCTCCCTCTGTCACCCTGGCTAGAGTGCTGTGGCTTGATCATAGCTCACCACAGCCTCAAACTCCTGGGCTCAAGTGATCCTCCTGCCTCAGCCTCCCGAGTAGCTGGGACTACAAGTACACACCACCACACCTGGCTAATTTTTCTATTTTTAGTAGAGAAGCGGTCTTGCTTTTGCTCAGGCTGGTCTCAAACTCCTGACCTCAAGGGATCCTCCTGCCTCGGCCTCCCAGAGTGCTAGGATTATGGGCATGAGACACTGTACCCAGCCTAAATTTTAAAAATAAAATAAAAATATAAACTAGGAACAAAAATTTATTAATAAAAATTAAAGTATTTGTTCTGTAGAATTTGAATTTAGTTAAAAGGCCACACTTAAGGAGCTAAAGGCCACAGGTTCTCCAACTCTGTTCTATAGTTTCTTCATTAGTTCCCAAACATAGCTTGTCTTAGACTAGAGGTTTATGAAGCAAAAACAGAAGTTGTCTACAACCCCCATACTCAAATTATAATGTGGAACAGCAATAGGATAACAACAATAAGCACCCTGATCTCTTTCAGAAAAGGGAAGAATGAGATAGGCAACAGTCCATAGGAATCTACACCTTCACTGGATAGGTATTGAGAGGAACTCCTGCCTTGGGTTAGGGAAGTTTTTATTTTAGCGTGTATGTGTGTGTGTGTGTGTATATATATAGTGTGTGTATATATATATACACACACACACACTATATATATACGTATATCTTAGAGTCAACATTTTACCATGTTTCCCAGGCTGAAGTACAGTAGCCCTATCATACTACCATAGCTCACTGTAACCTTGAACTCCTGAGCTCAAGTAATTCTCCTGTCTCTGCCGCCGGAAGTGCTGGGATTATTGGCATGAGCCACTGCCATTGGCCAAGGGAAGATTCCTTTGACTAAGCCTGATTATGTTTCCCCAGTCCATTTTCCAGAACAGTGGTCCCCAACCGTTTTGGCACCTTGGGCCAATTTCATAGAAGACAATTTTTCCAGGGATGGTGGGGTGGGGTGGGGGGAGGAGGATGGTTTCAGACAAATTCCCATGAGGAGCATGTGACCTAGATCCCTTATGTGTACAGTTTACAGTAGGGTTCATGCTCCTAAGGCCACCATTGACCCGGCAGGAGGCAGAGCTCAGGTGGTGATGCGAAAGATGGGGAGTGGCGGTAAATACAGATGAAGCTTTGCTCACTCGCTCACCACCCACCTCCTGCTGTGTGGCCCAGTTCCTAACAGGACACAGACCAGACTGGCATCGGTCCATGGTACAGGGGTTGGGGACCACAGCTCTCAAGTGTTCATGCTTTTCCATTATCCTCTTTGGAAATACCTGAAGTCAGTATTGGGAAATAGCTCCTCCTCCTTGTGTGCTGTGCAGCTCTCAGACAGAGTTGAAAGGCCTAAGAGATGTTTTGAGTCTCAAAGAGTTGACAATTCAACTCAATTTCCAAATCTCTTTACAATTCTGCCAAAGAATGAGTAGCTTTCTTGTTTATTTAATGTCAATTAGTTTAATGTCAGTGCCCCTTGAGGCATTCTGTTCTTTTTGACTATTTGCTCAGTTCTTTTAAGGTCAGTATTCTCTGATCTGTTATATTTGCTTTCTTATCTCTCATTCCTTCTGTTTCTCTTTCCGTCTGAAGGGACTATCTTATGACTAAAGACAGTTTATTGAAAAGCTATAGCCTTAATTATTCTTGTCTTTGCCAGTTAATCCAATGGCTAAGTTTAACCTGACTTGCCCTGAAGCATCTTTAGCTCTTGAGCACTTTTAGCAACAGGTGTGAGTGCCATGCCCATCTTACCCTTGTCAAGAAGCTGAGTTTAGCCGGGCGCGATGGTTCACACCTGTAATCCTAGCACTCTGGGAGGCCGTAGGCGGGCAGATCACTCAAGGTCAGGAGTTCGAAACCAGCCTGAGCAAGAGCAAGACCTGTCTCTACTAAAAATAGAAAGAAATTAATTGGCCAACTAAAATTATATAGAAAAATTAGCCAAGCATGGTGGTCCATGCCTGTAGTCCCAGCTACTCGGGAGGCTGAGGCAGGAGGATTGCTTGAGCCCAGGAGTTTGAGGTTGCTGTGAGCTAGGCTGACACCACGGCACTCTAGCCAGGACAACAGAGTGAGATTCTGTCTCAAAAAAAAAAAAAAAAATGAGTTTAACACATTGACTGCCACACTAGAAAATACAAATTTTTTCCTGGGGTCATGGTGTTTTATTAAAACAAAATGATCCTTTTCTAATTTGTTATTTTTATTGTTTAATGTGCGTGAGTCATCCGCAACATAATCCTCGTTTTTAGAATTAAATTGTCAATATTAACTGTAACAATAAGAACATCAACAAGTAAGATTTTCATGAACCTACTGCAGGGTTTTGCTTCACGTGGCCCTGGGTTCAAAACTAGCCTGAGTTAAATACAACTCACATGGCAGTAAATGTGTTAAATTAGCCCCTCTCTCTCAAAGCTCCCTCAGTTTTATTTCCTAGTCTTTAGAATCTTGAAGATATATGCTCTTCCAATATTGTGGGGCTGAGTCTCTCAAATCACTCTATTCTCTTTCATTTCTGCCTGACAGCTGACCACTTCCTTCCTGAGCCTTTGTATTGTAATGCCCTCTCAAATGCACCCTGTAAATATGTATTTCCCCTCAGGCGTTTATTAGCTTCTGCATGGATCATTACAAATGTCCCTTAATTTCTCTCCTAGAAACTAATTCCTTCTGCTGTAATGCAGGATCCATTTTCCTGCCAGGTTAAGATCCTGAGAGCACAATTCTGATCCCATTCATTTTCTGTTAAATATCTTCATACATAACAAGAAGAGGATTTATGTATGGAGTGCCCATTCTGTGTCAGACATGGCTCCGTGTGTCAACTCATGCAATCTGCTCAGCAATGAGATAAAGGATCCTCATTCAACTCACAAGGATATCAGACAGAGGAGGTTACGCAACATTTTCCAAGTTAGACAGCAGTAGCTAGCAGAGCTTGCCTTTGGGGTATGGGCTGCCTTGATTCCAAACCATGGCGTCTCATTCCTTTCCATTCTTACCTTGAAAGAGTTAAAATGATGGATGCAATCTGTAAACTCCAAGCGATTAAACCAGCTTGAGTCCTGTGAATGGTTCAGGGTTTGCACTCTGCAGATAAGGTTTGTCTGAATTAAAATGTCGAGTTCCAGGCACCTTGCTGTCCTTAAGAAGTCACTGAAATTTAACATATCTTCCACATATATTTAGAATGGCAATTTTTTTTTTTTGGCTAGGCTTTTTTTTTTTTTCTTTCTCATTTTCTCCTTAATAGAAATCTGCAAAGGATAAGTGTAGGTGAAATGAGGGCAACTCCTTCAAGTGCAAACATGACAAGGACACCACACCTCAAACTACAACTTGGTGACTATATTATCAAATGACTAACTGAAGGAACGAGTAGTAATGACATTGATTTTTTTTTTCCTTTCTTTTGGGGGGTGCTGTTTTGCTATATTTTTAAGGCAGAAATTTTGTCTAACTCCATTTCGCATTTCTTAATTCACATTGTGATACTTTTAGAACTTTTTTTTTTTTTTTTTAACAAGCAATGCTCTTGTTTGGAACGCTCAATTCACACTCTTTCTTTTCCAGTTCTTTCGCACTTCCAGAAAAGAAAAATATTGCTAAAACTAAAATTTCGTGTCTTAGATCTTAATGTACTCCAACTTGTCTTCAGAATTTTAACCTCTCACTGGTTCTCTTTCATAAAAAATTAGTCCCAATACAAATAATCTGTGCTCACAGTGTCTTAAATATAGTAGGCACATGACGAGTTTATAAAAGGAAGAAATAAAATAAAATGAGCTATGATTTTCTTAGTAATCACATCACATTGGCCGTTCAAACTTTTTTTTGCAACTGATGAAAACTGGACATTTCTGGTTTGTTTAAAATGTATTTTTCTGGTTATAAAATAACATATAATAATTATAGATAATATAGAAAATTCAATAAACTGGAAAAGTACCATCACTTAAAGATAAACAATTCCAGATTTCATGTTTGCATGTTTTACATAGCTGTGTACATACAGTGCATATATGATTTTGCATTCTGATTTTCTTATTAACAATTTAAAAAGGCATTTCTAATATATGTGTAAATATTGTTAATGATTATCATATTCTAATCTATTATGCCATAATTTACCTAATAAATCTGCTATGATTGAGCATTTATTTGGGTTTAAAATTCTTTCGGCATAAATACAACTCTGTCATGGATATGTTTCTAGTGTATTTTCCTTATAATTGATACTTGAAATTGGAATGGCTGGGTCCTAGTTAAATGATGTTTTCAAGTGTCCAAATACATGTTGTGAGATTATGTTTCAGAATTTTGAAGATTTCAACAGTGAATGGCTGGTAATTATTTCACTATAGCAAATGACGGGATTCATTAGAGGAAATAGCTTCTTTTATTGATAACTAGTTTATTTTAAGAACGTGCTATGTATTTAGCATTTCATTAACTGCTGGTGTTTTTTTAAGTACTCACAAGTACATTATCTCATTGAGGAAGCCTTGCCAAAAGGTGGAGAAACTATTATTTTTTAATACCTTCTTACAGGTGGGGCATTTGAGGCCAATGACAGGCAAGTAGATGCCCCAGGTCAGTCAGTGGAGTTGCTGAGACGGTAGGTCACAGCCTGTAAGTTTTGGGCTGGTCCTTCCCTCTCTGTCACATCTGGCTCGTCTACACGATGAGTCCCTCTCATCACTTGTGAACACAGATTCTCCCTCCCCTACGGTACCGGGCCCAAGACCTCCAGTTAGCTACCATGTTTTTCTGTCGAATACATCTGTTGTGACGGTTCCTACTAAATCCTTTAGAATTATGTCTAGGACTATACTGATATCAAAGGCTTCTAAGAGCCAACATAGCCCTTGAAATTAAAGGGCCACTTCCTTTATATTACAGCAGGAGAAGACTGAGGAAGGGATATGCAGTAGATTTATGATCACTCAATGGAGTGCCTTCTGTTGATCACTCTCAGTGACTCTAGAATGTGTGTGAAGGAGGCAAGGCCAACCCGTGTATGCCCAGCACAAGGCAGAAAGACCATTGTATTGGTTTCCTCAATTTTCCTCTCTCATACTGTTGTCTTCACTGGCCACACATTGTTACTGTGAGATTCTTCACTAGCTGCAGGTGATGAAATCTTACTTCTACCTCTCCGTTCTCACAAAAGATTATCTGGTGATAAACCCATGTGAGCTGGTGGATTGACTTTATATTATTAACCAGTGGTAATTAGAATGTCAACATTTTAATTCATCTAGTCATCATTAGTGGCTTTCTTCTATATGATTTCCATTGATACATTTTATAGTATTGTTTTAGAAATGGCTATAACAACACTAAAGAAAATTTTCTAAGAGGAAAATTCCATTACCATTTTCATTCTAACATATTTATTTAAACATTTGCATATTCCATTTTATTAGTGATAAATATACATATGTGCATATTTTTATTAAGTTTTGAATGCAGCTTGTTTGCTAATTTTCCCTTAGCATGTCATATATTTTTTAAGTCTACCTTCTCTTCATAATTATGATTGCTAATGATTGCACAAGATTTCATTGTATATACATACACAATTTATTTGCCAACCTGTGATATTGAATGGACAGGCTATGTATAATTTTATACTGCTAAAAACAAAGATATAGTGAATATTCTTATTCACTTTAAGATTCCATATTTAGGAAAAATTCCTTATGATAAGCTATTTATTTAGAAGAATTTCTCTATGATCACTTTACAAAACCAACATCACAAGACAATAAAGTATGAACATTTTGGAAATTCTTTTGATTCTATTATGAATACAAGTATTACCTTCCAAGAGAACAGCATTATTTCTACTGATTCCTTTTTTAACTAATTAATGTATTTATTTAATTGTCAAATAGCATTGTACCCCACAAATATACACAACTATTATTCTTACAGAGATGTTTAAAGTTGTGGACTATGATAATCCACTTTACTGTGGCTTTTTAAGTTATGAGATTTTTAACATCATAAGAAAAGCCAGTTAGCCATGTACTAATGGAACACAAGCCCCTGTCCTGGGATATGGTTTGGAAGACAGGACAGTATGTTGTTCTTCTTGTAAGTACATTCTTAAGAGAAGAAGATGAGCCAACATTTGCTCTCATTTTCCCAGGTCTAAATGGCAAAGTGGGAAAGGGTCAGACCAAACTGGAGCTTTAAGTCAGATCAGACCCACACAGGTACCCAGGTACCATGATTGTCTCCTTTTCCCACTTTGACCACACTGAGCCCCAAGGCTGAGAGTGACTCGGAAGAAAAAGCCACCCAAACCATGTGTTTCCCTGGCCTCCACATTTTGAGCACATCTGGACTGGAGGATGCTGGATAAGGGTGTGAAAGCCTTTACAAAACAACAGACACTCTCTTTATGAAGATGCTAGAATCCACAGCAAACTCAGATCTTGCCAATTTGTTCACAACAACCTGCACAGTCCCCGATGTCCCATAATGGGTTTTGAAAGAGACATTTCTGTCAATCTGGCGTCACTCAATATAACCCTTTAACATTTTTATGTTCGGTCTATTTAGAATTCTTCAAGTGTGTTAACTATTTTGGATCTTTAATGACAACAAGTGTTTGATTAGTTCTTGTGAAAAAGAACTTGTTCTGAGCCAATTCAGGTTTTAAAAAAAATGTTTTATCTAGTTGTAAACAAAGTGAAAAGATCTATAGGTTGTCCTTTTTTTTTTTTTTTTTTTTTTAGACAGAGTATAACTCTGTTGCCTGGGCTAGAGTGCCATGTCATAAGACTAGCTCACAGCAACCTCAAACTCCTGGGCTCAAGCGATCCTTCTGCCTCAGCCTCTCAAGTAGCTGGGACTAAGGCATGAGCCAACATGCCCAGCTAATTCTTTCTATATATTTTTAGTTGGCCAGTTAATTTCTTTCTATTATTAGTAGAGACGGGGTCTCGCTCTTGCTCAGGCTAGTTTCGAACTCCTGACCTTGAGCGATCCGCCCGCCTCGGCCTCCCAGAGTGCTAGGATTACAGGCGTGAGCCACCGCGCCCGGCCTTATAGGTTGTTCTTTAGAGTTTAACATCTCTTCAAAGAGTTGACTTGTTGTGTGCAAAATCACTCATATTTGGCCAATATTTCTACTTGTGCAGTGTTACTAATTTAAGAGGTTAGGGAAACCATGGTTGGAGTTGCTTTGTCTTCTGCCTGAGCCCACCAAATACTAGACTCTTCTCCCTTCTAGGTTAAAATTATGCTTAAGTGTATTTGAAAGGGAGAAAATTAAAAATGTGATTGAATATAACTAGAAATTAAGGCATTTAAAAATATTGTTACATGGTTTATGCTTACACTGTAATAGTAATACCTATAGTCTTTTCTAAGCCTACGTATAAAAATGGTCCTACTTTAACATTTTATCTTCTGCCCTCAGTGTTCCCTTCTGATCAACCTAAAATATAGACAGCATCAACTCATTCACTAATCCTTCTTCTCATTGTGCCTGTAGGCATCCCATGCACAGAAGATTCATTCTAGTTTACTGGAAAGGGCCAATTTTCCCCATCAGATGACGCACTGGGTCACAACTTTGGGCCTTTCCCTACCTTACCCTGAGATTCCCTCCTTTGCTTCCATGCCAGATGAACTCCTAGTCATCAGCTCTGGATTTACCAAATCTTAGTCCTGCTGAGTTTCAAGAAGACAGAGTATATTTCTTCTTGCTCTAGCTTCCTTTAATTCATTCCTTGTTTAGCATATATTTAATCGTTACTTTTGCTTGTTTCATCATCTACATGTGGAGACACCTTAAGGACAGGAAGCATGTCTTACTCACTGTACAGCCAGTGCAAATGTGTAAACTCCATATTGCTTAACTCTCCCTATGCACAGATTAAACTCCAGGGTAGAATATTTAGGACTACATCCATGATAGAGCCCTCAGGGCTCTGTAAGTCATTATGAGCATTAAACATGTCTACCGAAATTGTCCAAAGAGAAAATAAGTGTAATGCCTTTATCTATGTCCCCATGATCTATTGCTGTGCAGAATTAACCCACGTGAACAAAAGAAGATGTAATTAATTGCATGCCATGATCACAAGTCTTGATGATGGTGGCCAATTAACCTACATTCCTAAATCAGTCCAAGTAGGGAAATGTGATATTTTATGAATTAAACCGAAGCTACCAAAACTTTTAATTTCCTCTCAGTTACAACATCGTATTAAGTGATGTTATCATCTTCCCTTGTTTGCCTCTAACCCATGTGGTCTGGGCTTGCCTTATTTTCTGTTTAATACGAGAATGAATGTCAGTATGGAGTTATGGAAATGGTTCAAAAGTGGTGAGCTGAAATAATTAAAATCCCCCATATGAAAAGTTTGATCAAGGTTAAGTCAGATATTTACTTTATTTATATACACTCTTTCCCCCAAATCTAATTGAATTCCATCCATTCCCATAAATCTGAAATCGTACATTGGTAATTCCCACACTCATGCTGAATCTAGTTCTCATTTTCACCTAATGAAAAACTGCTAGAAAACCATGATGTGGGTTTTGAAATCCATTAATCAGATTTCTCCAACCAGCAAGAAAAAGATGGAAATACCATTTTATATAGAATTCCAAGAGAATAGCAAAAACATTCCCAAGAAACCAATTGAAGTTTCTCCATCCTTACTATTTCTGTGAACAAATACTTTTTGGCATTACAAAGGTGAGATGACTCTTTCTTAAACTAAAAATAATATCATACCAAAGAGAAGTTACCATTTGTAGGAGGTGAGGACAGAGACGGCAAATTCTGGATATGGAATTTCCTTGGGAAATACTTGACTAGCAAATGTAACATCAGACTTTTGAATTTCAGCACCTACAATCCTGATATTCTTCAATCTCTAATCATTTTGACAAAAATCAGAGCTACAACTATTTGCTTTTTATGCCAAAGTCTTCTTTAAATAGCTTTCCATCTGTCTTTTTCCCCTTATGAATTTTTAAGGCAGGCTTTATTGTGACTATTCCTTTCAGCTGTATTAAAAACAAATTTTCTTTGGGGGTGAGATGTTGTCATTTAGATTCTGAAATTCACTCTCAATTCCTCAGAAAATAAGTCATTGTCCACCAGAAACAAATTGCCAGGCAAACATCAAACATGCAGAAAATTTGCATTAGCCACATGCTAAATGTCTTATTACTCAAGGAGATATGAATATTTTTGATAGAGGCAATGACTGTGATCTCACTACTCCTATGAAGCTTTGCTAGGAGAGAGGCAATTAATGGTCCCAGTCAGGATTTGCTGGGAATTAAATGTCCTATTTAATGACACTTCACCTATGAATAGCAGTAACCATTTAATGAATACTGTAAGCACTAGGCATTGCATTTAATTTACTTCATCTCTGACTTTTACAAAACTTGGTGATTTAGTACCATACTATTTTACAGATAAAAATATTTCAGATAATTTCCCTTCTGTATCACATACCTAAAATGAGATAAAAAGTTAATACGTGCCCAATCCTCAGAACACCAGATCTCAAATCCATAAGCTGTTATTTCTTCCAGAAAATTGTTAGAAACACCTAACGTGAAAGCACGCGTTGAATGAAGGAGAAACACATCTCATTGTAACTACTAAAGCATCTGTGAAAATTACTTTATCTGATCAGACATGACTTGATTGACTTTTGGAGCCAAACAGCTGTACAATATGAAACCACTGGCCAGTGCCCTCCTTAAAAACAAAAACAAAATCTCCAAAACCTTTTGTTTCTTCTACAATAAATATAAATATCAAAACCCTTTCACAAGTCTTATATAGTCTGACTCTCAGTTAAATCGCTTGTCCACTTGGAGGCCACTAGTAACTCTGGTTGACTTCCTTCCGGTCATTCTGCTCCCTTCCACCAGTTAACTAAACACACAAACACATCAGTGTCCTCCCACCTCTCCCAGCTAGATATACTGGCCACTTTCCCTAGGAACCTTTTCTGACCTCAAGACAAGGCCAGGTCCTCTTCTAGGTGTGAGTTCCTAGTGTCTCAGAGTTGTTCTCCTTACCAAGTAATGCAGTTGTAATTAGTTGTCTGGTGGACCAAACATATTAAATCAGCAGTATTCATATTGTTCTCCTGCTCCACTTGCCCATTTTTTGAACTTTCCTTATATTGATCCAGTGTTGGGTGAGTCAGAGAACTAGTGAAACTGTAGGGGGTTACGGCTATAGAAAGAGAGAGAGGAGAGAGAGAGTAAGAAAGAGAGAACGGAAGTATGAGAGAGGTAAGGAGAGACAGAAAGAGAAAGAATATTATTAAGTAAATGGGAAAAATGTTAAAAAATGATAAAAGTAAAATTTCTATGGGAGTTGTTTACAGTGTTTCCAGAAGGCTGTCCATAAAAGAAATGTACAGTCAAAATGTCTATATCACTAACCCAGAAAATATTATTTTTCTAAATTGTATAGTTTCAAATGATAAAAAATTCTAAATTTTGCATTGGAAGAGGCAGGTGGAATATTTGTTTTTAGTAACAATAAAAATAGCTAATATAATAAATTTTATTTGATATTTTAATTACAGACTTATTATTCTAGGTCTTGTGTGATTTCTTAATAGAGATACTATCAGAGATATAAGCAAAAATTTAAAATAAGTCATCAATGGTTTTGTTTTTCAATTTTGGCACTTTCTCCTGCATCCTCTCTCGACCTTCCCCCAACTAAACAATAATCCAGCAATTTACAAAGTTTCCCACACTGCTGCTTCAAATCTGCTCTGCGGTTTTTTTCTTCTGACTAGTCAACACACCCCCTGCTGGCTCTAGGCTAACATTTTTTCCACCTTATTAAAAATGCCAATAAAAAGCAAATTATAGATGTTTTTACAGTGTTTTCTATGCTGATTTAACTGCAAAAGGGATAAAAAGACATAAACACTAAGAATTAGGTTAGACAATGAAATAATCTTAATCAGCTCTTTCTTTTTCCAAATCATTTCCTAAAAATATACCTTTAGAAAATATTATAACTTTGTAGAAGAGTTTTCATACTGGTGGCTATCACACATCCTTAGGTTTAGATGTCAGCCTGACTTACTTAAAGATCAGCTGTGTACCTGTGGCAGAATGGATACCTGCTGTTCTTAATTAATTTTCCTTAAAAATCTAAGTAATAACACATTGGCTGTAAAGACAGGTATTTCCTGAGAGACCAAAGCAGGACATCAGTAACCCTAAAGAGAATTTTTTAACAGAAGGCAAACCGTCCGTCTTAGTTGAGCTCAAATGAGTAGATTAAATACACATTCATAAACACACACCACAAAATCACACAAGATTTAGTCTATTTATTTCACTTGTGAGCATTTTTGGCACTGAGAAATGGCATGATAAACCAAGATTCTGAAATTAGAAAGCACAGGTTTGAATACTTGCACTTCTAGTTAATAGCTTTGCGCTTTGGACAATGTTACTTAAATTTCAGAAGTCTCAATATACTTATATGCCAATAATACTGACTTTAGAATTTTGCCATGAAATCTAAAAGAGAAAACAAAATCAAAATGCCTACTGCAGGTTGTTATTTAATAAATATAGTTTTATATGCATCTAGAGAACCTGACTGTTTTGCAATCAAGGAAGAAGTTGGAATTGGCTGTTGGTCAGTAAAGCAATAATGTCTCTGCCACTTTGATGAAACTTATTACTCATGTTTGTATATGTCATCTTCCAATGTAGAAATTGTGGGCAGTATGAGAACCTTGAAGATAAGACCAGGTCATTGATCACATCTATTTAACCAAAAGCAAACGATATAAGACTAGGCTTGTTGTTCAATAAGTATTGTTCAATAAGTTAATGTTGGTTGATTGAATTATTGTGATTATTTTGAGTAATGAATTATGCATATTTCCCTTAGAATGAGTAATCTTTTTTGATGTTTGTGTGTATTTTTACTACCAGAATAATTTGACAAATAAAATGCATCCGGAATCAGTGGTTATAGAGTGAATAAATTGGTTTTTTACATAACATTTTTAGCTTGTGTCTGTATAATGGAAGTCTTGTTAAATGTATGATTCTATTGCATATGCACAAATACTAAAGCCAGAAGTTATCATAATTCACAATTTACAAGTATGGGAATGTATTCTCAAAGAGACCAAGTTATATACTCCAGGTCTCATACGAGTAAGCTGCAAAGCCAAGACAAATACTTAGAATTTCTGATTCTAAGCTCAGAACTCTTTACATTAAACTATACCAAATGATTTTCTCCTGAAACTTAATTTAATATATATAACAAACGATTTCTTGGTGATTATAGGCAGGAGTTTCTTTAAAGAGAGACAGAAATAAAGTGAGAAGAAAGATCCTTTTGGACATATGTTTCTGGATGTGGCATGGCAGAGTTTGTGCAAATTGTAATTATACAGATAGCTTAGGCTTTGAACTCTCTCCCCAAAATAAATTTAAATGTTTGAGAAACATATGGTCATAAAACTTAACTACCAGGATATTATCCCAAATTACATTTCCATTGGTTTTTCATATAGTTGACATCTTGATTTCCAAAGTAAATTAGGATTGAAGACCTGAAAGGAGCCTCTGCATTCCTGGGCAAGGAGTAAGTGGCTCAGGGATGATCATACTCTGTGAAAAAGCTGACAAGGCCCTTTCATATCTAACATTAACCAGACATCGACATTGCTTGAAAACTTACAGTGTATGCTGAAGACTCAAAGTTAAATGGTCATTAAGAAACTACACTTGAGGAACTGCTGAGAGTTAGGGAAACAGGTATGTGAACAGGAACAGTACACATTAATAAAAACAGTACTCAGTAGAGGTCTCAAAAGAGAGTTGTTAGCTGAGTTTGGATTTGAAAATTTGCCAGTGGAACGGAAAAGAATGAAGAAAGAGAAATATGTGCAAACAGTATTGTGCCAGGCAGAGGTATTCAATTAGCTGCTCTATTGGCAGGAGGTGATGTTGGAAGATGACTGGTTTTCGTGTCGATGATGGGTGTTGTGCTGACAAGATTGGGTGAGAAACAGAAGACACAAGAAGTAGGGAGAGGCTAAAGTGTGTTTTCCTCACCGCGTGGCTGCAGTCCTTGCGTCTTAATCTGAACACCCAGTCTTCTACAAAAGCAGAATTCTGCCTTCATGATCCAAGACTCGATTTTCTTGTTAAGGCAAATACACCTGACTTGACTTGTTACAAATAACAAGCTTCATAGCCGACAGGGACTCAAATCCCGCTCCCCCAAAGACACAAAGGACTGACTCATTGTGCAATAGCAACTTTTCTTTCACAAAGGAAACAATTTTTGTCAACTTAAAAACTCCTTTAGCACTTATAATTTGAGACATTTGGCAAGTGATCACATGCTAATTCACATCATTTGTTAATTTAACTTTTTAATGTATTCACATCTCATTTTCCCAAATAATTTCTGGCTCTAGAAGCAGAGATTATGTTTTCTACTTCCCGCACCCTGTAGCTTGTTACAGTCCATATACCATAAAGAAGGAAACAAGAGTGGAGAAAAAGCGAATGAAAACATAAAGAAAAGAAAGGATAAAGGAATAATAATTAACTCAATTTTCTGCCACATCAAGATTTTGAAAAACTCTATTTTAAAGATATGGGTTGCAACAGAAATTATTCTTCAATCATTACAACAAACAATATGTGAAGTCAAAATAATCTATAAGTAATGATATTCAAAACAGAGTAGTGATTATATGTGGACTTTTTTCCAATACATCCCAGGTATTTGCATGTTATAGTGACTTGTACCTACAAACTTTCTAAGTGTAAAAGAAATGGGATGAAATATTTTCATTTTCAGTGCCCTACGGGTCGGGGGCCGTATTTCTGTGTGATTTTTAACAGGTCAGTATCTTTCTTCTCTTAGGAGCCCATCAATAAAATGGAGATGACCGAATGAGCTTCTATACGCCTCACAGGAGAATTACAAAATCAGTGAGGTGAACGACTTGTTGAACATTTGAATGCTATGATTCCATGTGATGAGTGATTCTTTCCCTTCTGTTCCATTAAGGGACAAGAAGTGGAAGTGCTCAAGGGAAAATCAAAGAGATAAGGAAACACAATCCTATCCATTGCATTTCTTTCTTTCTTTCTTTCTTTCTTTCTTTCTTTCTTTCTTTCTTTCTTTCCTTCCTTCCTTCCTTCCTTCCTTCCTTCCTTCCTTCCTTCCTTCCTTCCTTCCTTCCTTCTTTCTTTCTTTCTTTCTTTCTTTTTTTTTTTTTTGACAGAGTCTCACTCTGTTGCCTGGGCTAGAGTGCCATGGCATCAGCCTAAGCTCACAGCAACCTCAAACTTCTGGGCTCAAGCAATCCTCCTGCCTCAGCCTCCTGAGTAGCTGGCACTACAGGCACGCGCCACCATGCCCGGCTAATTTTTTCTATATATTTTTAGTTGTCCAATTAATTTCTTTCTATTTTTAGTAGAGATGGGGTCTCACTCTTGCTCAGGC
>CAUYRT010030499.1:0-38091 GCA_963574885.1 Lepilemur ruficaudatus
TTATTTTTATTTTTTTTGAGACAGAGTCTCACTCTGTTGCCCAGGCTGTAGAGTGCCGTGACATCAGCCTAGCTTACAGCAACCTCAAACTCCTGGGCTCAAGCAATCCTTCTGCCTCAGCCTCCCGAGTAGCTGGGACTATAGGCATGCGCCATCGTGCCCGGAAAATTCTTTCTATATATTTTTAGTTGTCCAGCGAATTTCTTTCTATTTTTAGTAGAGATGGAGTCTTGCTCTTGCTCAGGTTGGCCTCAAACTCCTGAGCTCAAACTGTCCGCCTGCCTTGGCCTCCCAGAGTGCTAGGATTACAGGCGTGAGCCACTGCACCTGGCCTGTATTCTGATCTTATCCAGCCACAATGGCAGTATTTTATGAGTAAAGATAATCTGAGCAAAATCCCAAATAGAACATACCTAATGATTTTGAAAATATTTCTTCCGAGTCACTTAACAGGACTGTATTGCATAAAAGAAAATGGGGCCTGGAAGAAAACATTAGGGAGGATAAAGTGATCTATTAGTATAGAGGGCACTTTTTTTCCCTCCCAAATGGAACAAAATCTAATTTACGCTTACTCTATAAAGTCTTTGGTCATATCAAATCAAATATTCAGTTGAAGTTTTTAAAAATAAAATTTATTTCACCATTACACTTTACTTTCTGATTTCAGGAGTGAGTTCTCCGAGGCCTATTCCTTGATATCATATATGTAGACAGCTCCAATGGACAGGAGACGTGAGTTTAGAAACTGAGACCTCTCTGGATGGTTCAGGGCCCATTGAGGTGGAACCAAACGGACCACTATCTCAGGGGGCTGGTAGCTCCTGTCCATGTACTCTTGTAGGGTTCTTAATTTCAAGCTGATTAACAAAGACAAAAAAAAATTAATAAAATGCTGCATTTTTATACATAAAACTCACTTTGGACAAAGATCCTAAATTTATAAGAGGTATAATCTACTGAGATTATGTGATATAAATTACCTATGTACCAATGATTTAAATAGAAAAAAAGCAACAAACCATATACTTCTCACATAACTTGTTTATTAGGAGATGCCAGTATATAGTTTCCTTTAGTTTTCTGAAAAAAAAATATGATTTTGTAACATTTGGTAGACATGCTGGAATATAAATTTAGGCTTTATCTGGAAAAATGAAAGGATTTTTGAATAATTATAAGTGGTTCAATCAGTTTCTGCCTTCCAGCAAGTACTGATCTTATTTCAATTGGATGGGAGAACTTATCTTTTTTTTTCCTGTTAGGTCATATAAGTTAATTCATTAAGTCAATTTATTAACTGTAAAAGGTTTATTCCCTCTAATAAGTACTAAAAGATTTTCAGTATTTAATTTTTTTAAATATGGATTTATTGTATTTTTTTTGGTTTTCTTTTTTTGTTTTACCATCTCTCATAATGTATCTCAGCTTTTAGTCTTATCTGAATGTTATTTCAAACTATAGTGCCACCTAGTGTTTATGCAACTTATCTAGACCACACTTTCTAAGAAAAAGTGATAACACAGATAAATATTTTAAAGAAGAAAAGCAGTATCCTTTCTTAAATGTTTTGTACCAATGGATTCTAAATAAACCAAACTTATGTCTTAAATGAAAATAAACTTCTAAATTTAACTAAATAAAGCCAACCAGTCATTTTAGTAAGCTTCACCTAGATTGTGGCTGACAGGCTTAGTATTCTACAGACTTCCTTGAAATGTTTGGAATTCACAGTGCCTCATATAGTGCCAAGTTCAAAGTAGATTCTTAACAGATACAGTACTTAAAATCATAGACTGCTAGAGCTGGGGCGTCTTAGCTCAGGAATCTCTCCTGAGTGATTGGTGATAAAAGGCAATTATAAATAATGGGGATTACCAGTTGGTTTTCTTTTCACCAGTTTCTTATTGGTTCACATGATTTCAAACTCTGCAACCATATTTATCTATTCCAAAGTTAAAGAGGAGAGAATTTAAATAAAACATTCACCTGAAGAGGGTATTTAAGAGAATAATTGATCCTAAAGTTAACTCCTTACAGACATCATTTCTTTAGAAAGAGTTATCAGAATATTTGGTCCTGCTTTTTTAGGAAAAAATTCATCACTTAGAATTGATGATGAACCTTCAGCTAAACTTTAAATGTCATCTAAAACAGCAAATTTATTTCAGAAACATCCGGTTATTGTTTTGGGAGCTTTTAACCTTCCTTGCAGTTGATAGTTATTGATATTGTTTCACTTGGAGTCCTTTTGTAACAGGTGATAGAAAACCCATACAATCTGTTTCCCACATAAGAAAAAAACCCACAGCGTTGGTTTGATTATATATTTGGCTACATTTCTCTAAATTTTCTCCGCTCTGCTTTCTTTCCTGTAGGTTTAGCCCTCCAGCTGGCTTTCCTCATAATCTATCAATCCATCACACCTGCCATCACTTCCTACTGAGGAATAGAAAGCTTCTCTTTGCCTCCCACTGAACAAAACTCCAGGCAGGACTTCACTCCGGACAAAGTAGATCATGTGCTTCATTCTGGGACCAGGTCAGGAATATGGGATATGCTAAATGGCTTAAGCCAATCAGAGGTTGTTCTTGGAATACAACTGGCTGAATTATGACCAAAATTTGGGCCCGAGAGACTCAAGGTTCTGTTAAGAAGTGGGACATATACGTTCCACTCCTTTCTAGAACTGTGACAATCTTACTAAACTGTAGACAGGTCATTTGTTCAATTATTATTTATTCCTTTTGGTAATCCCAACATGGGGCTATGAACAAAGTAGGTGTTCAATAAATGTACTTTTTAAATAAATAAGTGAGAAGTTACAGAATGAATTAATAATGGTTTATTTACTATGACTTAAATATATTGGTTTGAAAATATTTTCCTAAAGCAATGGATTAAGAAAGTGGTCATGTTTAAAATGGAGCAATTTTTTAGGTGTTATTTTTGTTATTGATTGTGATAATAGCTACCATATGTCATTATTATAATACCTGATACATCCAAACAGAAAGTTAGAAGAGTGATTCACTGAAGAAACTGTACCCTCAATGTGGAGATTAAAGTATAAGGAAGTGGAAGACAGGATAAAAATGTTCATGTTATTACTTTTCAAAATTTGTTTCAGATGTCATCACAAGAAGTCTAAACAGTAAATCTGGATATATTCATTGTAAATATGGTACTGAAGACATGTTGATGTCATTTAGCTGCGTCAGTGTCAACAAATAAAGTTGGGAACTTGAGACTTTGGGGTTTCTGCTGTAAGGTATTAATTACCTTGTTGGCGAGCCACAATGATTAAAACCAACCACATCTTCCAGTCCAGTCCAATGATATGGCCACGTAGAAGTGGACTTCTGCTAAGCCCCGTTATAATAATATGCAAACCATGTTTCAGAGATGAGACGATCTCTGTGTCAACTGTTCTCTAACCACCACCCAACAATTTCCCCACTGAGTGTCATCTATTACAGTTGACTACCGTAAATAGGATCGAGGTACGCACCTGGGTAAAGCCCAGAGTTTAGTTTTCTTCAAAGAAGCACTAGCCATCTGTGTAGGTGGAACCCCTGAAGTGGTTTCCAAATTTGTTTTTCAGACACCCAGGGTTGGCACAGCCGCAGGGACAGCATGATGAAGAGATTACTAGTGGATAGGTTTCGAGTTCTTTACCTCTTTTATCTGTTTTATAAACTGGAATTTTATGTGTTGAGATTCTGCATCCAGTTTTATTTTTAAAAACTACTTTTGTGGCTAAAGAGTTTTGACAATCTCTGCTACGTACTAGAGTTGAGTGTCCATGCTTGGAGAACAGAGCAGCAAAAACTGTGGTGAGACAGTGAATGTCCCTGAAAGAGAAATCTCAGTTCACCATCTAGATGGGTTATTTACCATTCACATATTTATCTGTCTATTAGTCCAAATTCTCAAATAAACGCATGAAATATACGTGATTTCTAAAATAAAAAGCCATGTGATGTCATGTATCATTACAGATCTGCCTGGTGATTTCTGTGGGGACAATAGAACCCAGAAGGCCTGAGTGTATACGTCAGCAACTCTCTGTGGTATTGTGATTTAGGAAATTTAAGTTCCCCTTAAAAAAAAATGTCTCTTCTAATGACTTGTGACTGTTATCAGAAATCCTTCTGTTAAAAATTCACTTTTCTGAATTAGTGTATTATTTTCTATTAAAATACAAATAATTCCATGTTGGCAATATGATGTTTTACAAAATACATATTCAAGGTTCACAAATGTAATTTAAAAAATATCAGTCCCCTCAGACACTTCTCTACCCTCTTAGTGACCAGGAACTTCTAATTAGTTTCTCCACTGCAAACTGGGTACTACAGAAAGTGTGCTGTATAGACATGGTTCTAGTATATAAATTACTTAGATTACTCATTGCTGGCCCATTTGGAATGCTATAACAAAATACTGTAGTCTGGGGAGCTAATAAGAAACAGAAATTTATTTCTCACAGTTCTGGAGGCTGGCAGTCCAAAATTAAGGTGCTGGCAGATTTGGTGTCTGATGAGAACCTGTTTCCTTGTTCACAGATGGTGCCTTTTTGCTGTGTCCTCACATGGTAGAAGAGGCAAGGGAGCTTTCTGGGGTCTCTTTTATAAAGGCACTAACCCCATTCATGAGGGCTCTGCCCTCATGACCCAGTCACCTCCTGAAAGCCCTCACCTCCTAATACCATCCCCTTGGGGGTTAGGATTTCAACATATGGCTCTTAGGGGGACAGAAACATTCTGACCATAACACTGGTTCTCAGTGAGATTAAGTACAGAAATTGAGAGGAAGAACTTAGAAACTTTTATAGTCATTTAGCTCAATAATTAAAACTTGGGGCTTGTATACTTTATTATTTTGGGGTTTCATTTCATGTATCTGGTAATCCATTTTATTATTTTATTTATTTTATTTTCATATAAACAATAACTTCTCTTTTATCACAGCGAGTTTGAGAAGGCCTGGCCTAGACTATTGCTTTTTCCTGTTCGGGCACCATGTTGGACCTGACTGGGGCTTCCCTGTGAGACGTGCGTTGCCCCAGCTTCAACTGGGAGGTTGCACCTCCCATCCCCTCTTATACTGGCAGTGAGTGGCCATGGACTCACTGAGGGGAAAGTCACAGACAAACCTAGAAATGCTTGAAAAGGAACCTCAAGTAATTTCTCAAATTATTATCGATCTCACTATCTGGGATTTCCCTTGATGAAAAACACCGTAGCGTGGAAAGCGCTACATAAACTTGAAAAGTCATTTTATCGCTAGAGACCCTCATTTCCCTCAACAGCAGAAAGAAAATAAGCCCCATCTCATGCTTGGTTGTAAGGCCAAGGTGGGAAAACATAAGTGAACTTCTTAACGCAAGCACTGACACTGAAATGTTAATTCTCGATAAGATAAATAAAATTTCTAAAGCATTTTGCCCTTCAGTCATTTTCTATGCATATATAAAACATAAATAGTAATTCATATTAATCTTTATGTTATTAAAAATATTTAAAGTTGATAGAGTAATTATATAGGGCTATAGGTGTAAGAATCATGCTATTTATATATACAGTAGTCCCCTTTATCCAAGGGGGGTATGTGCCAAGACCCCTGGGGGTGGATGAAACCTGCCCCTCTGTATGTTGTGTTTTGTCCTGTACATACATACCTATGACAAAGTTTACACAAAGAGACAATAACAATAATAATAAAATAAAATAAAATAATTATAACACTATGCTATAACAGTAGTTATGTGAATGTGATCTTTCTCTCTCCCCCTCTCTTTCAAAATATCTTGATATTTTTGACTGCGGTTGGCCATAGTAACTGAAACAGCAGAAAGTGAAACCTTGGGTAAGTGAGGAATACTATACTAGAATTGCAAGAATTACATAAGAGAACAAATGTACAGTGGTTAGGCAAAGTGCCTTGTGCACAGTAGGTGTTTAATTAATGATAGTGTCCCTACACATGCACACTCATTTACCCAGACATGTACACACATACATATACATTCACATACGTCTACCATAGTCAGATACGAGATACAAAGCTGTTTTCTCTTAGTTAGCAAAATACAAATGCAGTAGATCTGAGCATCTACCATGGATGACATTTTGTTGCTATACTTAGTGTGTGGGTTTATTAAGTAGAAACAAGCCAAACAAAATAAAACTGCTGTTTCCTGATGATTTTGTTCTTCAGCTCTCAGACAGTGATTACAAACTTGTATTTTTTTCTCCTATCTTGCCACAGTGTGATTTTTACAAAGTAATTACAGTAGCAAAGGTTGATTTAGACTTCAGAAGTGAAATATTTCTCTTAAATACTGCTGTGTTTTAATTACATGTAACCCTAGGAGAATAGTGTTTAGCCGCACAAATTAAATGGGCTGAGCCTTGGGGCACTGTGACTACAACAGAAGAAATTGAACAGCATAGTCAACTGGGCACAAGGTATGAGAAGAGTGAAGCAATTTATCAGGCTAACTAGAAGTTAATCATTTAGTCAAAACATAATACGTCATAATACGCCAAACACATCAAGCCACGTGGGGCAAATACGTAAATGTGACGACTACTGATTACCACCAAATGAATGCCTTGGTTATTTAATCAGTTCTGTATTTGTTTTCAGCACTTTAAAATCAGTTAAAAGCAAGTGCAATAAAAAAAAAGGTTAGAACTCGTACAGAGACCAAATAATTTCAGTGTAAGACATCAAGATTGGCTCACAGAGTCTCCGAAAGCATAGTTCCTGAATCATTACTGGGGTTGAGTTTTATTTTTAATAGAAAAATTTCTCAGTGGTATAAATGAGATTCTCAAATAAAGTAACAAAGACAGCCATCGTCTTCGCTTTATATGTCTCTTAGGCCTCAAATACACACATAGTCCTGCATGACACATGTGTTCACATAATAGTGGGAATAAAGTGGGACTGGGACATAAAAATGATGGAGATGAGAAAGCTCTGCATTATTAGGGACCTGTTTTAAAACGTGCCCAGGATTTGTTTTAATCAAAACAAAAACAGGTATGGTACGATACACAGACATGGAAATGGTTGTTAAGAAAAAAGAAGTTTTTATACTCACAGATCCCTGGGTGACAATGTTGACTTTCTAGGAGGCCAGGCACTCCACACAGGGCCACCGGGAAGCACCAACTGGCCAGTAGAATAATTTCAGCAGGCTTGAGAGCGTAGACAACTGTTCCAAGTCGTCTGATACTTGGTCCTGGGGTGATGAGGGCAGGAGGCAGCAGCTTGCTGTGTGAGTTCAGTTCTGTAAAGGGGGTGGTTGGGGGTATGGGCTTTGGATTGGTTTCATATGAAAGGCATGCTCGCAGACAAGTCCTTTACTGTCTTTAAGAATTAGCTAGTTCTGGGAGAAGCAGTCTCCCCATGGCAAGTGGCAGGCCCCAGATGCCAGATCATTAAGAAAAGAGAAAATAAGAAAATACAGTTAACACAGGAATTTTCAGTCTCTGTGTTCCAGAGATATGCTGAATATTAATATATTGAAAACACCAGGGCTGGTATCACTCAATATGTCACCTCAGTGTAATAAGGGCTGTCTTTACTTTACACTCTGTTAACCATTCAAAGATGCTATCTGAGCTTTGCTGATCCTGGCAGTGCATTCTCTTAACTGCAGATTATTTTGTAGCTCTGCTGCTAATCATGTTTTCTTCAATAGCAAGAAGGCTCAAAAAGTTAAATAATGAGAAAATGACTCTTTAGACACCAGTGATTCTGCTGAAGTTCTCTTGAAAACTCTTCACTTATGGAGAAATGCCTGGGAAGGCTGTCCACTGGGGGTGTCAGTGAGGTATTAAGAGATCAAGCATTGTTGAGGAAAGATGAACATCCCATTGTGACTCAAATGGAATACATTCTAGAAATTAGGGTCTTCATACTCCAAAGAACTGAAGAATATCTCTAGACCGAAGAATATCAGATCACTGTCTTATACTTCATACATAGAATAAATTATGAGCTAAACTGTAGCTAAATGTATAATGTCAAAGGTGGATTTTACTTTCATTTATTTAATGCAATCACTATAATGCCTATAAACATTTCTGCCAAATTTTCAGTTATAAAATTTGATTTTCAGCAGATTAAATTTAGTAATAAAATGTCCTTTATGCCAAAGAATAAAAGGAAAGTCCTCAGGCAATAGTATTTTTTCAATCACTGTTTTTTTGAAATGCATTTGGTTATAATAAACACAACCACACATGGTAAAATACAACTACTTTTTCATTGTCGGCATTTTCATCTGTAAATAAGTTTGAAATTTAGCCAACAATTATACTTGTCAAGAGGTCAAGAAGTGAAAACATAAAAATGGTTTCTTTTTTGCAAAAAATAACACCACATTGATCACATCTGAAGGAAAAAATAACAAAGAACTGGTCCTCCATCTCCAAGGGAACAAGTGCTGTTGCTTTCATCAAACAGGAGCCATTCTCTGGTTGACCACTGTGTGGTGCTGCTTACTTTGAAATTGTGTTTTGTGTGTGTGTGTGTGTGTGTGTGTGTGTGTGTGTGTGTATTTGTCTTCGCTTTTTACATTTATATACACCTGATATAATATTGAAAGTATAGCATACATTCTAGTTTGGAATTGTCTCAAGTGCTGAGATCCTATTAAATGAATCTGAGCTCTCTGAATATGACTGCAGAGATTCAAATTTGCCAAATTATGAATTGAAATTGCATTTATTTCCCGCTCAACAAATGACCACCGTGATGGTAGCAGAACTCAAACTAACCATATTGCTAATTAATCTGCTTTTGCAAATAGACTTGATTTAGTGTACAAACATGACAAATAAAGAACTTTCAAAAATCTGGAAGCATTTAACGTTTGTCTCTTCCCAGTTGAGATTCCCATGTTTCGCCATTTTTTGAAAGTATGATTAAACAAATAAGACTGTTCTGTCTGGGTGGTAATGAGACTTCCTAGTTAGAGTTTGGTTAAAAAGGAAAAACCCATAAACCTGCTTGGACTGGCTTAAGAGAAAAGGGAGTAACTTAAAGCTACAGGAATAGCTTAAGGAACATGAAGGAAGAAAATACAATTTCCAAGACAGAGCTGAGAATCGGCAGTTCTCGGGAAACGATGCAACTGCTGTCTCTATTCCTCCAAAGCTATAGTCTCTCAACTGTTTTTCTCTCTGAGCTTCCTCAGAATCTGGCCAGTTAGTGGACTGATGGGCCTTAGGTAATGGTCCATTCCTGGCCCAACAGCCATGAGGGCTGGAGGAGCAGTGAGGCTGCCTTTCTGTTGCGTAGTCATCATGAGACGCAAAAATGCTAATGAACGCAGCAGAGTTCAACAGAAAGTATTAAGTCATCAGACTGAAATGAAGAAAAAGACATGAGTAGCATTAGAATGCTCTCAATAATACAGTTCAGCTCCTTATACTGGAATAAGATCACTCCTAATATATTTAAAACCAGATAGTCTGTTATGACTGCCACACCACTTTATGTAAAGAAACGTACCATGGAAACACTCCAATTTTTACCTCACAGGATTTTACTGTGTTTAAATACAAAAGGGAAGGGAGGGAAGCCTTTTTCAATAAGTAAACAATCTGGAAAGGATTTCATGATAGAAAAGTATTCTTTGGCATCAGGAGATTTATTGCCCATCTTTGGGAAGAGGGCATAGAGAGGTCTAATGACTGAATAACGAGGTTATTTGCCTTGGGAGTCTGAGAGGGGTATTTGTTAAAGATGTCTTCCTCTCCAGATTCAACTCCAGGACGGTTGAATAACTTAAAGGCTCTAGTAAGATACTCTCCTTTAAAAGAATTTCTACAAGAAAGGCAACATGCATACTGCTGGGTTGAGCGATTCAACTCTCAATGCGCAGATGGTAAACCTGGTTCTGCCTTCTTCACCACATACCCTGTGCTCCAGTTTCTGCCATGACCTCTGGCCCAGGAGTTGGGATGAAATAACTGCCTCCTAAGGGTTGGGATGACAGAAGAGATGCAGTGGCTACCACTGTTGGTTTCTCATCAACATTTTTTTTTTTTTGCCTCTGGTGTTGATGGTAGACAAGAAAGGAATATATATTCATTGTTATTAAAAATGTAAGCCCCTTGATAGGGCTACGGCATTTATTTTAGATAATTGCACTTCCACCAGAAAAGAGTCATTTCCCATTTCTAGAAAAAGTTCTGAAAGAGAAATCAGTGATTCTGATTCTGTTCTATCACTAACAAACTTTGTGAACTCAGGCAGGTCCCTTAACCTTTTGGAGGCTCCAGTTTTCTTTCCTATAAAAGGATTAAGTCCATTACTGCTCTAATTATGCATGTTTTTATATTTCTTAGTATTCCCATGGCACGCCCTTAAGGGGGCTGTACTCTTCACCAAAACAAATGAAAATCTTTCTTTTCCAACTGAAATTAGGATGTAGTTTTATAGAAGCAGATTTGCCAACTTTAGCTTTATAAGAACAAATAAACAAAAAGCACCCCTTCCTCAAACAAGATGAGCTTTTGTCACGCATTTGTTTGTTTTGAAAAGAAGGAAAGCAAAGCTAAGCAATTATTTTCTATTCAATGGAATTAAACCATTTCCCTCCGCTCTCTGGCACACACCATGATCCCAAGCAAATTGTGCATCTGAAACCCATATGGAAAGACAGGAGAGTACAAAGAGTTCGAGGATGTAGACCCTGGAGCCAGGCTGCCCAATTTCAAAGCAAAACTCTGCTATTTGCTACTATTATACCTTGGGCAATTACTTAACTCTCTGAGCTACATTTTCTCCATATGTGAAATAGGGCTGATAAGGAGACCTTCACTAAAGGATGGCAGTGAGAATAAATAAAAGCACTCAGCATAGTATCTGGCACATAGTAAGTACTCAATAAGCACTGGCTGTAATTATAATCAAAATGTACTGCTAAGGAAAGGGTTACATTTCAATGGGCTTTGATATGGTCTGGGAATTCATTCAAAAGAAGAAAAATAAATTATAGACAAATATTCTTGGACTTTCTGTAGACTTTTTTTCCCATGGTGATATGCCCTTCAGATTTCTTTTCCTATCAAAACATCATCTGAGTAGTAAGTAGCTTTTCCTCTTCAGTAAGTCCCAAATCACAAAGATGAAAGAATCTTTTTAGGCAGCCTCAAATGATCACCTACACAAGTGAGCTGGACAGGACTTTATTTGATCACCTAGTTTAGTCTCTTGTTTTATGGCTGATTGCCTATCCCTGTTGGGTAGGAAGGGTGGGAAGAGAACTGAAGGAGCCACTCTCCAGTGCAGGGTAGCACAGAGCAGAGAGATGGCACAGTCTCGGAAATTCTGAGTCTAGGCAGGAGAAGTTGAGGGGTAGAGATTACAGGAAAGAGCACCATAAAAGCAGCCTAGGAAGAAAAAAAGCACAGAAACAAAAGAGTTATAAGCACTTCCTACAAATAGCTCCAACAGCAATCGTGAAGGTTGGAAACTGAGAAACTTCAGTGGATCTAAGGTCTGTTGTGTCCTCAGCATTTATAGAAGCTTCAGATGGATAGTGACCTAGAGAACCAGCCTAAGGCACAACTCATGAGGGCCTCGTGAAGAAGATGCCCAAGAAGATATAAAAAAAAATGGGCTGAGATGGGTTAACTCTTTAAGAGGGGAGAATATGTGAAAAAAAATTGTAGCTGCCAACTGCTTAATCACTTACAGGTACTGTAATTTGTTCAGTGTTTTATTCAGCTGTCTAATAAAGCTGGCTATCATTTTGTCCATATTGCTTTGGAGTTATTCTCAGACAATATCTTTTTGTTAAAAATCCTGATGTAAGAACTCTAATTAGTGTTTGAAGGAGAACTACCTGGAGCTGGAGGGACTCTAATGATCAGCAGCTGGTTGCTCTGCTGGTGCCTGGAGAGAGAAGGCCTGCCCTTAATTGGATTTACCTGCATGATTTAGTTATCAGAAAATGAAGAAGAAGAGTTTTTGCAGAATAAATATGTGAAATAAGGGCAGGTACATGTGCGTAAGAGACACAGTGAAATACAAAGCTTGTGCTGCCTGTTGTATTTATAAAGTTGTAATATTAGTATCATACTGAACAGAGTTTTCAGGATCATCTTATTTTTTTAGACGAGGAAACTGAGGCCCACAATAGTTCAAACACTTGCTCAAGGTCACCCAGTCTAGTAGGTGGTCTTTGTCCTATTCAGTGGTCTTTCCTCCTTGGCTCACTGCCTCTCATGGCTGTTGTTGAATCTCTGTCTTTGATGGGGAGGGAGTTGCTTCTCTTTGTTTTTATTGTGTAGGCTAGAAGATGTTTCAGTACAATATAGTAATGAAAAGTACTATTGGCTATTTCCTAAACATGCAATTCTTTTACAATGAAGATTTCAAACATATTTTCCAGTTAGAAAAGTTCTTCATGATTATGTGTGAGACATACACTCACTTTTAACACCCCAGTACTTGTTTCCTACTGAGAACATAGGACACGGGCAAGGAGGCTGGAGCAAAAGAAATGGTGGCATTTTGTCAGAAAGGAAAATGTGTTGTATGGGCCAATGTAAACATGTGGGGAAATGCACACTTGACAACTAGCTGCAGGGAAGGTGGGTTTGCTCATCTAAGAGTGGCCAAATTAAGTGTATGAATAGGCCAAGTGACTTACACTTGTCTGAAAGAAGAGGTGGCTTATCCGACTACCTCTCAGAGAAGAGTAACTCTTCAAGTTTGTGGCTTGTCTCTTCAATTCTCTGTGACTTTTCAAATTTGCTCAGGCTTCTAAAATAGAATTACTAAGGAGTCTGACAGCAATGGGAATAATAAAGTGCCCAGAATAAGCAGCAAGGTGGCTTATGTCACATCGTATGCAGCGCCATGGATAAGATGATTTATCCCTTCTATCAGGCCAAGCTTTTCACAGGCAAGAAAACTTACTCGAACTGTGACCATAATCTCCAGAACATAAGTAAAACCCCAAGCAATGAAAAGCACCCTTGACCAAATATATAATAATTTAAAATTAGACTGCATTCATACGATTTTAAAGGTAAGGAAATGTTTCAGAAAACTCACCATTTTTTACATAGTCTATAAATAATATCATGGTCTTCACAAATTTGATAGGTAAATTCCATTTGGTGAAAGTGTTGTCAAATTTTGAGGGGAACGTGAAAATGATTGTAAGCCCCTTGAAGCTAAGGAAACATGAGAAAATGTGGGCGAGCTGATGTTCACTCCGTTTTCTTCAGGAAATGTGGGAAGGGAGTCACTGTATGATAGAAACAAGATGCAAATCTTAAGAAGAAAAACAATGTGATATTCTACACTTAAGTATTATCTTACTTTGAAAGAGCCTCAGTGTCCTTTTATTTTCTCTGATGCAAAATATGCTTGTGCATAGAGTCTCTACAAACCCAAACTTTCTTTTTAACTACCTATAGGTGGTAAGTAAGAAACACTAAGTTGGTCGTTTTTAGGTGAAAAGTGCCTCATAGATTTGCCTTTTATTATATCATCACAAAATTCCCAAGAAGTTTTATTTATTATTTATTTTAGTTACAGAAAAACTAAAAAATATTGTGTATTTACCTACCAAGTAAAACTTTTTATAAGATCATTAAAGACAAAAACCCCTTCCTAATTCCACTGTGCTTATATTTTTAAAAATAAAATTAGGAGAAAGGCTCTCATTGTAACCTCTGCCCTCTTTTGTAAATTGACCTTGCACATGCCTGTCTGGCATATGAACCGTGAAAAATCTTTTTGGAACTCTTTCAACCCCCTCTCTCTACTTGTTGTGGTACTTAACTTCTACAATGAGTGATATACATGTAAAAGGCAAACTACAACTGCTCATTAATGAGAACACATAGTACAAATTTGTAAGAAGATTGAAGCTCTGTGGATCCACATCCATAAGCCAAGGGCAACGGGTTTATGTGACTATCTTTGTTCTTCTTATGACAAAGTAATAAGGGCCAAGCTGCCATTGCCAATAAACCGATGTTCCAGTGATCTCTTTTCCTAGCTCAAGTTCTAAAGACAGAAGTCTTCTAGCTGTTGCCAATATTATAAAACTTCAAACAAATTTACTAGTTTCTTCCTTAAACCTTTTTTTGGTAAGCTTTTTAATGGAGTGACAGGATAAATGCATTTTTCAACTGCAGGCTCCTTAACTCCATCTTTTTTTAGACCTAAAAACTATACTTCCAACTTGGTTTATCTAAAGTAAATTTTTTTTTTTTTTTTACTTTTTAGAGGGTAAGTAGTTTAAATGACTCTGTTTCCTTGTTCACTGTAACTTGAAAAAAATAACCAAAAAATCTGAGCGGATTTTTTTCAGAACTTCCCTAAAATGAATTTAGGTACTACAAACACCAAAAGTCACTACTCAAAGGACAGTATGTGCTAAGGTTAATAGTCAATGTAAAGAGAATCTTGAAATGGAAATAGATAAGTGAATTATTACAACAGGATGATCTTCACTGTGTTGTTCACATTTTAATTTATTTTGTCATTGAGTTAAATGGCAAAATAGTTTAAAAGTGTTTCTAATATTGGGACATGATAACATAGTTGGGAATGTGAGTCTCCAACATCCATTACATTTTGTGACTTAACTTGTCAAGAAGTTCAACAATTGCATTTTTCCCCTTCTTTTTTTTAATTTTTGTATGATAAGCTGAACATTTTGCTTTTTAAATATCTTTTGATAGAAAAATATCTATACTATGCTTTTTGCAAAAATTTGCCCTCTCTCTGTTGTATGGTAAAACATATTCCATTCAGCCAACTACTTTGTGGCCAAACCATGTCTCCACAATAGCAAAACAAATGTTGAATCAGAAAACAGAATAGGCAGGCTATAAGTGCTGGGCTCTGTAAGAATAAATATAAATAAGCCAAAAGAAGAGGTAAAGAAATTCCTGTCAGAGTGAAACGGAGCTTATTGCAGCTGATTTTGAATTCATTTCATAATAATTTTTGCATTCCACATGTATAGTGATGAAAATGGCAATTCTGGGAAATATAGCTCTATGAACGGGCTTATGACGGGAGTCCACTGCCTGGCCCTTCCTCGGTGGCCTGGGGCTCTCCCAGCAGTGCCACTGATAATTGTTGGAAGCTCTCAACCGCTTTCCAGCGAGTATCTCTCTCTTATCCTTTTTTATATCTCATTCTTCTACATGCCTTAATCAATAAATATTTCCTAAATGCAAGAGGCCAACTCCTGTCCTCAAAAAGGTTATTATTGAATAGATATGCCTTGCAGTGATCTCAATGGACTCCTCCATATGGCTGTCAATGTCTAATCAAGATGATTTGGGGCCCCTCAAATTTAACTACACTTTAAGAGTCCAATAAGTACCTACTGGGTAGCACTTTTGTAGTATGAGAATCTGCAGCAAGAGAGAGTGTATTTTTCTCATGATTTCAGTTTCCAAAGGGAAAACTTAAAACATGCTACTTTATTTTCTTATACATAAAGTGGTGTTTCCAATGGAAGTAGATTCAGCAGTCCAAGAGAGATTTTGTAACTGCCTACAGAGTTCCAGGTTGCTTGGCAATGCACACAAAGACCAAGGGAAAAAAAAAAAAAAAAAAGAAAACACACGGCTGTCATTCCAGAGATGCTCAGTTGAAAGCAGCCCAGAATAAAGCTTTGAATGAGAAGCAGAAAATGTGAGAGTACCACTGTGTTTTATTTTTTAAGCAAAAGAAAATAAACAAAAATCAAGCTGTTAATGTATTATTTCCCCTCAGAAGAGAAAACACCAATAATGGGGTTGAGGGTTCTGGTGCCAAGTTCTCTAGGATTATAAACTAGACTGATGCAAAGCAGATGAAATTTCATTTATGGCTTGCAAATGAAAGCTTTTTAATGGGGAAGCGGAACCATTTCTGCCCCAAAGATGTGCTGAGACATCAGGTTCAATAGAAGTTCAAGTCCTTTTCTTCTCAGCATGAGGGAAGCAGGCACCTTGATTAACAGTATGCTAAAGAATTCATGGGGACCACACTAAAGGGTTAATAAAAGTGGCTTCTGAAAGTCAAAGAAGAAAAATTGGCCCCCAAATTTATGGCTTATTGCTTAAGTTTAGTCTTTAAAATAGGTCAATCTAATATGCTTAGAACTAAGGCTCTTAGTGAATGGTGACCAGTCAATAAACAGAACCTTCGGTGATACATATGGGTTGTCTTTTCATTTGTAGATGACAATGAGCTTGGCAACCACTGTGCCCATTATTATAAATTCAGGAATGGAATCCTAACTCCTTTTTTTTCTGAGCAGGGGGTTTTCAGAACACTGTTGTCCCAGGTACAGAATTAATGCTGAAAAAAATTGATAGAATTTGGGAAAGTTGGAGAGGTTAGGATTTTATAATTCTTTTTCTGTGATTATTTCTGAATTTTAGTTATTTACTCATTTCATGTCAATTTTAACCTCAATGAAATAGAAACCTTTCTTCTTTCTCCAATTGTTTTATATCATTCATAGGAGGTGGAGATGGGGAAGAAGATGGAATTGTGTGAAAGGCTCATGTGGGTCCAGGAGGTTACCAGTAAGGAAAGTGGGAAAGGTCATCTCATGCCAGTGCCTCTGGCACCTGATGTTGAAACAAATGGCTGAAAAATGTAAAGTGGTACCAGCTCCCAGGCTGCTTGTCTCCATCTTCTGTGACATCCCAAACTGGAGAACTAGAATTTAGTTCAGTTTCTTTATAGAATAAAATGATACCACCACTAGTCTGCCCTGGCTTGGTAAAGGTAAAACTCCAAATGGACAGGAAAAAATCCTCAAGGTGGCAGCACCTTCATATCTTTCCAAATCCTCTCCTAGTGTGGTTTTTAATTAGCTCTAAAAATACAGTAACTTACAAAAAAAAAATTGATCCAGGAATAAACATCTATATGGTACCACCAACTTGGAACTATGCAAGATGTATTAAATTATTAATGACCTCTTCTAGTCCTTGACTATTGTTTATTTTGACTTTCATATGAAAATACTCCCTTGCAAGGAAATTTTGAAAGTTTATAGACTTGAAAGTAAAACAAAGCATAGAGTTTCAAGAACGAGGCTGTGGCCTGTGACTTTGGGATTAATGCATTTCATTGTGTCTGCCTGTTTCTCATCTCCGACTGGCATTTTCAGTCCTTTATACTCAGCCATGCTGTTCTTTTGTGACCATTGCTCTGATTTCTGTGTCCTTATGCTTAAGTAAGAAAAAATTAGGGGAGCTTTGAGCCAAGGTAATAAAAATAAAGAAGTGATTTAAAACTAGGAGCAAGAGAAGAGTGTGGGGAGTGACTGCCAATCAGAAGTCTAGAGAAAGGTGAGCAGAACTTCCCTGGTGGAATCAGCTTATTGCTCCTGGGAAAAACCACATGATGTTAAATGAAAAGTCCTCTTTATTTTTGGCCTTAGCCAACGATCCTTCAAAAAATATTTACTTGTTGAAAGTATAGTCAGGTCAAACAACAATCTTCTCTTTGATAGAAGAAAATGTATGGAAGATTAGCATATCCCACAAGCCCTGATATTTCTCCATCTTTCTGTATTCATGAGTGTGGGTCTCCACAACATCAAAAACAACTGGATGAAAAGGGAAATATTCAAAAACTAGCTGTCCCTTCTACATACCACTGAACTAGTAAGTTTGACTTTTTAAAACTGGATTTACTGAATTCAATGAACTGACCTCAAGTGACCATATTTCAACTTTGTGTTGTCTCAGAGACAGCTAAGCCAGTTTGAAGGTATTTATGATATTGTTTATCATTTATTATCTACCAATGTTTCAATTTCTGTGGCCCAGAACCTGAGATTTACTTGTTAGCCACCCATTCAAAACCACCCACTGAATATTAATTCTATCAGACACTGTGCTGGGACCTCATCTTGAGCACTTTATTTTGCTTCAAACCGTATCAAATTAGTTCTTGCCTCATGTTCTCAGTTTTATTTTTCCTTTTTGATCTCATGGACTCTAGCCTAGACCTCAATCATTTAATGGGTATTTTACTCCAAAAAGGCTCCTCTAAATTTTTATGTTTGTAGATGCGCTTTGAGTTTCTTCCACATGCCACTGCCACCAACTTGCATGATTCATTTCTGTGATTGAAAAATCTACCATGACTCCATTGTTTATGATATCAGTTGAAAAATACCATACGCTAGGATTAAAACGTCCCTCCTCATGGGGATAACCTTATTCCCAAAGATCTTCACTGTGTCCCATCACCTGCAATGCTCTTTTGCCCTCTGGTATTTCGCTTCAGGGGCGGGGGGCGGGTGTCTCCCTATCTTCTTGCCAAATTCAAGGTCTCTCTTAACATCCCTTCCCTCTTCATTGCAATATCTCCCACAGCAATTATTATTTCTATTCCAAGTTCTGCCTTGTCTTACTTTCTAATTTTTTTTATTTATTGTTTTCCCAAGAAGATTATATTTTTCTGAAAGACATACTTTGGATCTTTTACTCATTTCTTCTTACTCACTATGTTCAGCACTTAGTAGGTGGTCAAGAAATACTTAGCCAAGAAATGCTTATCAAATTGAATGTTTTCTCAATATCATTAGTCCCCAAAGCAGCACCTTTCAGAAAGACTAAATGTTATTCTGTTCATGAAAAGATTCAATTTAAGAATGTTCTTAACATGTACTGGAAAATGTTGAATCCTCTCATGCTGTAAAAGCCAACTTTAGAGGATTACATGATTGCTAATGTTAACAGAAAAAGCATATATTTGATTTTTATTTGAAACAAAAAGGTCAGGTTACTATAACATCTTCCGTATTGTTATGACATGCTTAACATATGACAACCCGACCTCTTATTCTAGCTTAATAATTTTATTTTATCTAATAACATGGTATCTATAATGGTGAATTATTATACTTAGAGATGTTTTGAAAACTACCTTGTATACAGTGAGTAATTCTGACCGCTGAGGATGTTTTTCTGACTAAAATAAGGAATAAGACAGTTGCCCTTTGCCATCATCCCAGTTGACTTTGAAGAGCATAGTGACACAGCAAACAAGCTTCCGTTCACAGGACTTGTTAAATGTGTATCTTGCCCATATCTGAGTGTCTCCATTACTGATATTGCCTCTGCCTCCTGAGACTTCAGAGAAAGGGGGAAAAAAGGATGATTTGCTTAGTATTTCCAGTTTCACATGCAGTAGTTGCTTTAGTGACAGATTTATTTCTGAAGCTGTCTCCTGGAGAAAGAAATAGATACAGCAATTACATGAGTTAAAAAAAAAACCAGGGTATTAGAAACTAACCTTTTTAAGGGTGTTTCTTTTTATTACCATTTATGCTTGTTTATATATTCCATACTTGGTATAACTACCCATAATTATAAACAACCTTTAATTTTACAAAGATTATCTTCTACAGATTAAGAAGTTAATGGATAATAAGCACCTGATACTGCATAGGGATTTACAAATGTGGACCACAGTGAAAGGCAGGAAAACCTCCCAGTAGAACAGGCTGAAATCCTGAGAAAGGGGGGTTGCCCATGGCTTCTGTCACTGGCACTCTCAGTCACTGCTCCAATTCAATTTTTCTACCATCTTGACCAAATGGTCTGTTTTGCATAACTAATGTATTCCCTGTGTTCTCAGCATCAACAACCAAGAAAACATTTTCAACCTGCATTTTCTAGCTATTGTGAGAATCATATCCTGTTTGATAAGCTTTAATGAAACACCTGTGCTGGCATTCAAAGAGCGCACCAGATAAGAAGGGCTCTCCTCCCACTTCTGCACCTGCTTCATGGGGGATGAGAAAGGAGCTGGCTTGTCACTCTCTTGAGCACTGCCTATGTCAAACTAGAGCAATAGAAGTAGATATGTGATACAGCATAGCAAAGGAAGCAAATAATAATAATACCCTGGCACTATGCTGAAAGAAGCAGTCTATATTATAGGAGATAGAAGTGTGTTTACCTCATAAATACCTCACTACAAAGTGCCTGAAGAACTTAAAGCCCTCCCACCTACCCTCACTCTCCCCAGCTCTATGAGAAGAAGGTGGGGAATCCAGATGGAACAACACTATTGGAATCCAATACCTTGGGGTGCGGGTAGAGGGATAAAAATGTAGTCAGACAAAAGGGATGGAGATGGAATAGGAGAGAATCCTGGATGCTGAGCTGACATCATTATGGAGTGATGGACAACTTTATTTTTTTGTTTTTTATTGTTCTGGAGACAGAGTCTCACTCTGTTGCCCAGGCTAGAGTGCTGGCTAGCTCACAACAACCTCAAACTCCTGGGCTCAAGCAATCCTTCTGCCTCAGCCTCCTCAGTAGCTGGGACTACAGGTATATACCACCATGCCCAGCTAATTTTTTCTATATATTTTTTTAGTTGTCTAGCTAATTTCTTTCTGTTTTTAGTAGAAACAGGATCTCGCTCTTGCTCAGGTTGGTCTCGAACTCCTGAGCTCAAACGACCCTCCAGCCTTAGCCTCCCAGAATGCTAGGATTACAGGCATGAGCCACTGCGCCAGGCCGATGGGCAACTTTAGAAAGGAAAAAGTTGTTTTTCTCCATCTTCTGGGTTATGTATGCTCAATTATGTAATAATATGATTTTATTTTTGATAATGGACTCTTCATCCCTTTCAAACATTAAACTACAGGAAATATACACACCAAAAGAGGAACAGAATTCCATGAGCAGCAGTTCACTAGAAGACACAATCTATAAATGAAACACATGTGTTTCCCACAGAGGCACTTGGGCAGTATTTCACTCACGGTTCTTCTTCCTCCTTTCTTGCATGATGCCATTACTCAGAACTCACTGCTTTCCACAGTCTCTTTTAGAAGCTCTCTGCTCCATTTCACACACTTCTATGATGGCTGTAGATGTAAGCTGAGAGGTCTCAGAAAAGTAATGCATAGAGGAGAGAAGAGCCCGCCTATTGTCTCCTGTTTAGCTCTGCCTTGCTGTTCCTCGATACCCCCAAAGCCTACACGTTTTGCAAAGTTTTTTTGAGGTACAGAAGTCGTGGGTACTGTCTTATAAAAGAGATTATTTAAGAAAACTTTTTAAAACTCTCTAATATGACCTGTAGGCTGCTTGAGCAGAGGGACACATACAAAAGTGGAAAACACACCAGTAAAACAGACTAGTGTAATACCAGAAACAGCCATCTGCAGGAAGAGCTTCTGGCTCTGAAGTCTTTCCTGGCTCTCTTTCTCTCACTGGGGCCTGAATTGGTTTCTGGTGTCTGTCTAAATTAACCCCTTGTTACTAAAAGTCAAGACCCATTTGCGTAAGCCAAAAAAGAAGTTATTTTCCTGAAATCTTGGTGATGTGCTGCTATGCAGGAGCAGCCCAGAGTTTCTAGTGAGGTGAGAACATTGATTTCCCTTCTGCTTTCACAACTAGTTTTTGTCACGCTCCAGAAAACCTGGAAGAAAACATTTTGGTACATAGACCCAAGTCATGGAATTCTGATTACCATGATTCTCTATCAACTTTTAATGCCGTTTCCTATCATTGATGTAAGTGGAGAAAAAGCTAAGAGGAGAGGAAGTTGGGTGGTAGGAGGGCATTCTAGCTTGCATCATGCTACATGAAGAATGATCAAGGATGATCTATGGGTGACTTGCACATGCCCATGCTTTGGCAAGTTTACCCGTGATGCAGGACCCAAATGCCACAGTAGTTCTGTGAGTTCCTGAGCCTTGGACCCCAGCTCTGCAGCTGTTCTGAACACCTATATCCTGAAACCTGGCACAGCTGTGATTGCCTGTGGGCCACATCAGATCCAGTGCCAAGAAAGATACCGTCAGCTAAAACTTCCCATTGTGGGAAAAAAGAGAAAAAGAAGGCCCTAACAGTCTTCATCATGAAGGACCCCAATAGTCCATATTACCATTGCTGCTACCACAAACACCTGCAGTTTTGGCTGCTGAGGCTCCTGCAGTCTTTGCCAACGTTGACTTCAGCTGATTGAGCTGCACAAAGACTACACTACCGTGCCCTCCCCAGAATCAGAGTTGCTACACCCGACTCAATCAGTGTCTCTACACCCATCTGCAGGTAGTAGTTTTTCCCACTGCAACCAGTCTGTAAAGTCTGGAAAAGGTGACTGATCCAACAAATGCATAGACAGCGATGAAAGCCAACAAGAAACATGATAAAACAAGGTAACATGACACCACCAAAGGAAAATGATAATTTTTAGTAATTGGCCCCAAAGAAATGAAGATCTGAAATTATCTGAAAAGGAATTTAATATAATTATTTTAAAGAAGCTTAGCAAGATATAAGAGAACACACAGATAGACAACTCAATGAAATCAGTAAAACAATAAGTGAACACAATGAGAAATTCAATAAAGAGATAAAAATCACAAAAATAAACAAACAGAAACCCTGGCACTGAAGAATACAATGAATTAAATAAAAAAAAAATGCAATAGAGAGCTTGAACAGCAGACACAATCAAGCAGAAGAAAAAATCTGCAACTTGAAGACAAGTTTTTTGAAATTACTCAGGCAAAGAAGAAAAAATAATCAAAAAGAATAAAGAAAGCCTATAGGATTTATGGGACACCATTAAGTGAGCCAATATACACATTATGGAAATTCTAGAAGGAGAAGAGACAGGGAAAAGTGGAAGAAACTTTATTTACGAAATAATGACTGAAAACTTCCCAAGTCTTGGGACATATATGGACATCCAGATCCATGAAACTCAAACATTTCCAAACAGATTCAATCCAAAGACATCTTAATGGAGACATATTATAATCAAATTGTCAAAAGTCAAGGGCAAAGAGAATTTTGAAAGGAGCAAGACAAAAGCAATATGTGAAATACAAGGGAATATCCATTAGATTATCAGAAGTTTTCTCAGAAAAAACATTGCAGCTCAGGAGAGAATGGAATGATATATTCAAGGTGCTGAAAGAAAAAATCTGCCATACAAGAATGTTATATATCTGGCAAAGCTCCCCTTCAAAAATGAAAGATAAATAAAACAAAGAATTTCCCAGACAAGCAATAGCTGAGGGAGTTTGCTATAATGAGTCCTGCCTTACAAGAAATGCTAAAGGTTGTTCTTCAAGCAGAAATAAAAGGATGCTGATTACTAATATGAAAACATATGAAAGCATAAATTTCACTGGTAAAGGTAAATATATAGTCAAATTCGGAATACTATAATACTATAATAATGTGGAATGAATCACTTATAACTTGGGTTAGAGGATATAACAATTGTAAATATATATGTACCCATCAGAAAACCTAAATATATAAAGCAAATATTAATAAATCTGAAGGGACAACAACACAGTGATAGTAGGAGATTTCAATATCCTGCTTTCAGTAATGGCCTTATCATTCATACAGAAAATCAATAGGAAAACATTGAACTTGAACTACACTTTGAAGCTAACTGACATATACAGAACATTCTGTCCAATAATAGTAGAATACACATTCTTCTCAAGCAAACATAAGACATATTCCAGGATAAACCATATGTTAGGCCACACAAAAGTTTTAATACATTTAAGATTTAAATACTATCTTAATAACATCTTAATATTTAATAATATGTTTTCTGACCATAATGATATAAAACTAGAAGTCAATAACAAGAGGAAAACTGGAAAGTTTACAAATATGTGGAAATTAAACAATACACTCCTAAACAAAGAAGAAATCAAAGGGAATTTAAAAAATAGTGTGAGAAGAACAAAAATGGAAGCACAACATACTAAACCCTGTGAGATGCAGCAAAAGAAGTTTTAAGAGGGAAGTTTATAACAATAAATGCCCACGTTAAAAAAGAAAGATCTCAAATAACATAGGTCAATGAACTACAGAAAGAACAAACTAAGCCCAAAGTTAGCCAAAGGAAGAAAATAATAAAGATCAGAAAGAAAGAAATCAAATACAGAATAGAAAAACTATAGAAAAAAAAAACCCTAAGAATGAGTTTTTTTAAACAATAGACAAAATTGACAAACCCTTAGCTACTCTAACAAAGGAAAAAATAGAGAAGACTCAAATAAACAAAATGATAAATAAAAGTGATGACATTAAAGCGAGTGCTTCAGAAATAAGATGGATCAGAAGGAACTATTAAGAACAAATTAAATAACCTAGAGGAAATGGATACATTTCTAGAATACAATCTACCAAGATTGAATCAAAAACAGAAACAGAAAGCCTAAGTAGACCAATAGCAGATAAAGAGATTGAAGTAGTAATTGAAAATCTTCCCAAACAAAAAAAGCCCAGAACTTATTGCTTTATGGTTAAATTCTATCAAATATTCAAAGGATAATTAATAGTAATCTTTCCTAAAGTCATCCCAAAAATTAGAATTAGAAGAAATACTTCCAAACTCATTTTATGAGACTAGCATTGATTTGATACCAAAGCCAAACAAAGACACCACAAACAAACAAACAAACAAAAATACTCTTATAGGTATAAGATGTAACTACTTTCAAATAAGTTTCTCTATTAGAAGAGGTGCTAACTGAGAAGGAAACCAGGAGATACTGGGAATAATTAGGCGGGGAAGGGTAGTAAAAGGAGGAAGGTTTTAGTCAGGGTTTTATTTCAATTGCAATGGAACTCCAGCTCCAAATATAGCAAGCAGAAAGGGAGTTTGGAGCCTCTGTAACTGAGAAACCCAAGGCTGGTGCTGCCACCAGCACAGTATGATACAGGGACTCAGATGATATCAGGGATCTGTCTCTTCCTATATATCAACTCTGCCTTCTCTGTGTGATTGTTTCATTCTGCAGGAGGTGGTCTCTTTATATGGTGAGAAAAGTGGTGAATTGTATATGCAAGCCTATATTCTTACAGCTTAGAATTCACAAGAAGGAGGGACCCTCTATGTCCTAGTGTCCTTACAGAAAATCCATGGAAACATGAGATCTGCTCTGCCTCATGCTACTAATTTACTATGGTGGGAGAGGGGCTAGTCTGATTGGCTAGCACAGGTCCAAGGGCACATCCCTGCAATAAAACGATGTCATTGACAGCCCCACTTGGACCACCTGGAGAAGGGAAGTTGAGTTTCCCAAAGGATGCTGCTGGGCAGATAATATATGTCTACTAGGAAAGAATAAGTGAGGCTGTACAATCCACAGTGTAAACGTAAGAGACAGGTTTTTTACTAACAATTCCCTACAGTTTCTGCCAAAGCGTCTCTTCAGTATTTCCCTGCATGCAGAACCACAGTGGCACTAACCTGTTCCTCCTTCACAGTTTCAGAAATTCCACTTTCTCCTACTTCTCTCTCTAACTGCAACTGCTCCAACCAGCAGTGTGGATGAAGGCGGAATGGATAAACAGCTGTCATGTGGCGAGTTGCTTTCACATAACTGAAAATAGTTTTTTCCTAGGTTATTCTTTGAAAACATTTAGTAGGTTAGAAAAGCATTTAGTAACTTTACACTCTACGTCTATGATGGCGATAGATGCTGAAGATACAAAAAAGAGCAAAGGAACAGTTTCTGTCTTTAAACATCTTAAAATTTAGTTGAGGATGATAAACATGTAAACAAAACTGTTTGTTTATAATTCAAAACATTCACAAAACTGTAGCCTGTGCAATGTATCCCATAGCCTGTAACCACACTTTGCAAGGGCTCTGGTCAGTGGGAGGATGAAGAAAGCTGGTGCTTCAGTGATGCGCTGGTGGGTGCCTGCTGCTGCCTGTCACCAGTGCCCAGCCCTATGCATCAGCTGAAGTTATGCACTACTGGAATATTCCCCAAAGATATTTCATTCTTATGGCACATCCATAGAATATCCACCATTCACCTGTATATTTTGCTCCTCTCAATAAAATCTAGCCCCCTTCTGGATTTCTACATGGGAAGCCTATCGAAAGGGGAGAAACTTTCTCTGCCCTAGTGTTCATGGACCAAGTCTCACGCTTGGAAGTTGAGACAGAGACTGCAGCCAGACTTCCTGGTTCTGATCCTGGATTTACTACTCATTAACCATGGGAATCAAGGCAAGTTATTAATTTCGCCATGTCTCAGTTTCCTTAGTTGTGAAATGGGAATGATAATAGTATCTACTTTTAAGGCTGTTATGAATATTAATTGGGTTAATGCATGTAAAAGCGCTTAGAACTGGCCTGGCTAATAGCTGACACTGTGTGCTAGTTAGTGTTATTTTCCCAGTTCCTTCAACAGCATTATGATTCTCTCATGACTATATATTTTTAAATTGTGCTCTGTCATTCCTTCCTTCATAATATCTCCATCATTCATTTAAGGGACTTTTATTTACCATATACCATGTCCTAGCCATGCTATGGGGATTCAAAACCAGGGTCTCTTGTGTGACACATTCTCTTTATCCCTATGATTGCCCCTATCAAATCTGGACCACTGTAGTCAGATGAGCTTCTCTAAAATCCATCTCTAATGAAGCCCTCCTACACAAGCCTCTGTACTGTTTCCTGATGGTCACTAGATTGAGCTTGAATTCTGCTCGGGTGTCTCTCCTCACAATTCCACCTCTCTTCCTTCACTCCAGTGACAATTCTGCTCCAGTCTAGCCTCCTGGCCATCAATGAACACACTATGCTTCTTTTTTTCTTGTGCCTTTCTTTTCAATTTGATTCTAAAATTCCTTAAGGATAAGCAATGCTGTTACAGAAAGAACACAGGCTTTGCACTTGGACCTGGCTCTGACACTACAAGGCATGGCAATTAGCTAACCTGTCTGAGTCCTATTTACCTCATCTGTAAAAGGAGAAATGTCTAGCACAGTGGTGTGCATGTATTAAATGTTGGTTCCCTTCCTTCCTTTTGTACCCTCTCCAGCACTCACTAGAATGCTGAGTGATCAGCAGGTGTGTTGGCCAAACACATAGGAGTGTGCAATTGTGAAATCAAAGAAATTCATGTGAAAGTTGCTTCCTTTACTATAGCTTCTCATTGAGGCCATGGGGAGTAAAGAAGAAAATATCCCTCTTTTGTTAGAATCACAGCCCATACTTAACACTTCCTCTACACTATTACCAGAACTGGAGTCTGAATTTTTCCAGCCGATCATCCTGTGATTCTTATTTCTGATGTCTCAGACTCAGTTTCCATACAGCCGGAACTTCACATCAGATCCAGAGGTTACCCACAAGGCTTTTTTTTTTTTTTTTTTTGGGTAACCAGCCTCCATGCTGCTGTGTATTGCGTGGCAGGAGGGATATAATACTTGAGGGCCTGAATCTTCCAGCTAGAGAGCAAGGAGCTGCCCAGCTTCCCCCAGGCCTGCAGAGGGGACTGCTGCGGCCAGATAGGATTTGATGCTGAAGCTCAACTGTGAGTTGGGCAACTACTGAGTGAAGAGACCAGCTTAGATTATTAATGACCAAGTCTCAAAAGATTTAAAGACTTGGGTCCTGTGAGCAGCCCAAAGAGTTCAGGGGGTTTAATGAGTTATAATGTTGAGCCTAGAAAACTTATGTAGAAAATTTTGAGTACTTGTTTGTGCTAGAAGTGCTAGGAGAAATATCTTTCTGATATGTATTTGCATGAGTTGAAAAATCATATATGAAACTAAAGGGAACAATAATTTGAATTATATAAAAAAGATAGCCAATAAATATTAGCATAAATTGAGGCAAAAAATTTTTGCATCCTATCTTATGTAACAAACTTGATAGAAGGTATTACTAAACAACACAATACGTAGATGAACGTTAATGGATTGTTTTTTCTTGTGTTAGCCTAATTTGACATTACTAAGAATAAATGAGACAATTCCTGGTGTTTTACTCTAGATGTATTATTCTGCACAAGTCACCTGATTTTACATAACCTAAACTCAAGGTGATACCATTCACAGTAGGAAGATATACAAGCATTTTCTTTCTCTCTCTCTCTCTTTCCCTCCTCCTTCTCTCTTTTTTTCATTCTTTTTAATTTAAAGATAAATGTTTTATTTTGTTGTAGAGGGGATTTACGGATAATGGTAGGAAGGTAATGCTGAGTGACAAAGTCAAGAGTTAGAGGACCTTGCAAAACAAGATATCCTTCCCAAAAAGTTTAAAAAGCAACTAAACAATATATCATTTAGGCATAAATGTGATAAATACCACATTTTAAAAAGCATGGGTAGTAGTAGATAAAGACAAAATTCAGGATAGTGGCTCCTGTGCTTTGGAAGCAAGGAAACTAAAGCGTATAGGCTGGTCCAAGCTATTGGCAATGGTCTACTGTTTGTCAGGTAGTGCATTCACAAGGATTCATTATGTTAATACATAAAAATATTTTAAAATGAGACTATGCATGGACCAATAGTGAAACATATCTTGAACTAAGAATTTGGATAATCCAATTTGGTATGCCTGAAGTTAATTAAAAAAAAAAAAAACTTTTGAAAAAAAATAATTTGAGAGAAAAGACCAGGGATTCCACTTTTCAAAAGGTTTTAAAAAGAGTTTTCAAATTTAGCTATGTACATTTTTATCACTAGCTCCAGAATCATATAAATTTGCTAGATGATAATTTCCCCCAAAGCAACCAGACCGGGAACTGTACTATGGTGGGGGATGGGGGTAAAGGAGGGAACCAGGAATGAGAAGAGGAGAATAAATTAAGAAAGAAATGAAGGCCATACGTATAGATGGAAAAATGTCCAGAACATAAAGGAATGACTCAAAATTCCTCTTGGCTAACAGTGATCTAATTGGCAAGGCCATTGCATAACATATACATCTAACACGAATATGTAATTATCTATTGAACACCTATTATACTAGGTGTGAGATACAGTTACAGTCCTCCAAAAATCTTACAGCCTGAAGGTCAAGGGCCTAGTAAATTCTGAGTATCAAAGGACAATTACCCTCCCCCATCTGAGAAAAGAAATTAGGAAATAAATGGAGAAAAAGTAAGACTCCAAAGCGAGAGATACTTGTTTTGCCTAAAGACACTGGACAGAAGTATAGGAAACTTGATTCAATTTCCTGTAGTGAAAATACCACATTTTCCCCCGATGGTCACAGGCCTTACTTCCGTATACTTTGAAAGCAGAGAACTCTCAGCAATAAGGCTGATAGAAAGATCTTTGAAATGGGTACTTCCTCTTCATATCTGTAGGATTCATTTAGCTCACATCATCAAGTGCCTGCTCTATACAAGGCAGACAGGCATTGAATTAAAAATGAAGCCAGTTTTGTTTTTTCCTGGAGAAGACAGATGCCTAATGCAGGTTTAAAAATTGAGCCTGTCTGATTTTATTCCATCCAATTATGGCCTACCCCTTGTGAACAGTTAGGTTTGCTTTTTATTCATGATGTCTTCCTAGGAGCATCTGCCCTTGCTGTTTGTGAGCACCCTCACCCTTCATTTTGTAATATATATTAACTTAGGATCAGGGCAGAAGGACATCCATAACCAGCACATTTCTGCTCATGAACAGCATCTTTACTGGAACTGCAATCTGTTTTGCAATAAAACTTACTTTCTGATATTTATTGATGTCTTTAGCCTGAACAACAATTCCAGTAATTAGGATGAACCTGTGGCATGATTGATTTAGAGAGGCTGGCGTTAGATGCTTAGATCAGCATGTTCTAGGGACATTCCATGAAATGATTTTCCTGAAAACTGCCATCACTTTATGGTAGGTGAAAAGCAATGTCCACAGAAGCCCCCTGACATACTTCTAATTTTCTATTATCCATGGTAATGAGGAGCAAGCAGACGCCCTACAATTCCCAGTGGAGTATCAAGTTAAATCTTGATGGCCTAGGAATAATGTCAGCCCCTGGGTCATTATACCCAGGGGCCAGTTGGGCATTCATCAGTGGTACTCTCTGTATTTTTGTGGGGTGGGAAGCTTAGAGTACCACATGCTGAACAACCCATCCATCTTCATTGGCCACAAATGATGCTGGAGCTTTAAAGAGCACCCCAAGTGCTTTAGAGTTCCAGCCCTGAGGCAGTATAGCTCATCTGTTCTATGGAGGCATACCATTAGCATTCAACCTACAGGTAGCCTGCCTCCGTCTTCCTCCCACAGCCTTCCTCTGGGTGTACAGCAGAGCCATTAATAAAGGAGGCTTTGTTGGAGTGGAAGGAACAGCTAGCCAGGTGGAAAACCTGTTGTGTGAGGAGGGGGCTCAGACGGGCAGGGGTACAGCAGGCAGCAGGGGAAGGCGGGCCATTCCAAAGCGGCAAGGCTGCTGGCTGGGTGCCTGTGGGGAGATGTGGAGAAAGCACTTTCTCTTCATTTGCTCTTGTTTCTAATTTCGTAGTGTATCAAAATACTATCATGGCCCAGGACATGGCGCTAGCACACTTACTTATGGATTCTTATTTTTGTTTTCTTTTGAAAAGCCATTAAGAAGGAATTGTGTCCCAGAGTAGATTGGATGTTGGTAAGTGCCAATCAGGGCATTCAGCAAAGATACTGAATCTGGAATAAGTAACAAGCCAGGAGAGAGTCTTAGACTTCAAATAAAGTTTGAGGAAAGTAGTTCTTCAAGTAAAAACTGACAGAAAACATTCTATCAATTAGTGAAAATGAACAATGTGGTTTGGGTCATTTGTAATGAATTAGCAATGCCATATAAATTTTCACAGGCATGTTATACGTTTATTATTTGATCCTAAAATGATCATATCATGTACCATTGACAAGGTAAGGCAAAACATGAACATCAGAGAGGTTACATGATTTTCCCAGGTCACACAGCTAAGGAGAGTGGTGAAGAGAGGCAACTCCATATGATCGACAGTACTCAGATGAAGAACCCACAAGATCTGTTTTCTAATTCAAGTGAACTAATTAATTTTGTGACAGTCAGCAAGCAAATCATTCAATTGCTCAAGAGATTCCTCACTCACAAAGTGAAGGAGTTTGAGAAGATTAACTGTTCTCAACTCCAACTGGGTTAGATTCTCCCTCCCTCTGCCACTGGAGATTTTTAAAAAATATTAAGTCTCAGCCTCCAGATTCCACCATACATCTATGAATATGAATCCCTATGTCTTGAGCCCTCACACATCACTGTTTGTTTGTTTGCTTGCAGGTTTTCTTGTTTCAGAGATGCCTAGATGATTCTGTGCTGCAACTAGCATTAAGAGCTCCTAAATTGGATTATTTCTGAGGTGCCATCTAGCTTTTACATTCTACATTAATGTATTTCCCAAGCTCCAAATTTAGAGCCAACTGTTTTAAAGTCCATTCACTTCTTTTAGCTTCACCTGCCACAATGTGAAAACTTGGTGAGAAGCTAAATGAATTTGTTTACTCACAAGAACAGAGATGGGACAGGAATGTGTGGATAATGATGATTATCTCTTGCTATTTCCTCTAACATCCCAAAGGCCTATGAAAATATCAGTCCCATGTAAAGTAAGAACTTAGTTTTATAAAAGGAAAACAAGTTTTCATTAAAATATAAGATCAGTTTAAGGAAAAGTCAAAACAGATGAAGAACAACTATCGTTTTTCTAGTTCCAAGTATTGGACATTTGTTGGCATGAGTGACCGTCTTTAAAAAGAAATAATAGAAATAGTTTATCTCATCAAGGAAAGAAGTGGTTTTAATTCTCATATTCCTATTAGTATAGCTGTCCCTCAGTAACTATGGGGTATTAGTTCCAGGACCTCTCATGGATATCAAAATCCATAAATGCCCAAGTCCCTTCCATAAAATGGTATAGTATTTGCATGTAGCCTACACACATCCTCCTATATGCCCTAAATAATTTCTGGATTATTTATAAAAACCTAATACAAGTGTAAATGCTAGTTGTCATACCGTACTGTTTAAATTTGTGTAATGTTTTATTGTTTACTCTTATTTATGTTGTGGTTTTTAAAAAAATACATTCAATCCACAGTTGGTTGAAACTAATCATAATTTTAAGGGTATATAAATTTGATTTATAATTTATTGAAATTTCTAAAGATCCAGGGAATATTTCATTTTTGTGCTTTTCCTCAGCACACTAATATTAACAATCTAGCATTTGTTACATATCATCTAACCAGTGTTCTGAATGGAAGAGTATACCACTTAATGGAGAATCTACATTGTATTTTGACTTAAAATCTCTTTTGTCTGATATAACTATAGACATCCTTGCTTTCTTTTATTTACCATTTGCATAGATTATCTTTTTCCATCCCTTTACTTTCAGCCTATGTATGTCCTTAAATTTCAAATAAATCTCTTGTAGACATCATATAATTGAGTATTGTTTTTTCAATCCATTCAGCAAATTATGTCTTTTGATTGGTGAGTTTAATCTATTAACATTTAATGTGATAGGGAGGACTTATTATTGCCCTTTTGTTAATTATTTTCTGTTTATCTTGTAGTTCTTTTTTTCCTCATTTCCTCTCTTGCTGTCTTTGTGTTTTACTGATTTTTTTTTGTAGTAGTACTATATTTGATTCCTTTCTCTTTTTTTCTGTATCTTCTATAAGTATTTCCTTTGTGGTTACCAGGAAGCTAGGTAAAGCATATTATAGTTATAACAGTCTATTTTAAGCTGATAACAACTTAACTTCAATCATACACGAAATTCTACTTTTACTTCTTCATATACCTGCACTTTATGTTGCTGATGTCACAATTTACATCTTTTATATTGTGTGTACATTAACAAATTTTTGTAGTTATAATTATTCTTAGTACTTCTGTATTTTAACTATTATACTACAATTAAAAGTGACTTACACACTATGATTACAGCATTATAACATTCTGTATTTGTCTATGTATTTACCTTTACCAGTGAATTTAATACTTTCATATGCTTTTGTGTTGCTGTTTATTATTCTTTTGTTTCAATTCAAAGAATTCCCTGTAACATTTATTGAAAGGCAGGTCTAGTGGTGGTGAATTCCCTTATCCTTTGTTTTTCTGGGAAAGTATTTATCTCTCTTTTATTTATTTATTTATTTATTTTTGACACAGAGTCTCACTTTATTGCCCTGGCTAGAGTGCCATGGCATCAGGCTAGCTCACAGCAACCTCAAATTCCTGGGCTCAAACGATCCTTCTGCCTCATCCTCCTGAGTAGCTGGAACTACAGGCATGTGCCACCATGCCTGGCTAATTTTTTCTATATATTTTTACTTGGCCAATTAATTTCTTTCTATTTTAGTAGAGACGGGGTCTGGTTCTTGCTCAGGCTGATTTCGAACTCCTGACCTTGAGCTATCCTCCCACCTTGGCCTCTCAGAGTGCTAGGATTGCAGGTGTGAGCCACCGTGCCCAGCCTCTCCTTCATTTTTATTATTTCAAAATATTATAGTGATACAAAATTTGGTTATATGGATTGATTTTGTTATGCTTGATTGAGGATTATACATGTGCCCATCACCCAGATAGTGTTCATTGTACCCATTAGGTAGGTTTTTGCCTTCCACTTTTATTTCTCTCTATGTACATGTGTGCTCATCAGTTAGTTCCAATTTAATAGCAAGTACATGTGGTGTTTATTTTCCCATTCATTAGATACTTCACTTAGGAAAATGGCCTCCAGTTCCAACCAAATTGTTGCAAAAGGCCTTCATTCTTCCTTCTTCATGACTGGGTAATATTCCATAGTATACATATACCACATTTTGTTAATTCACTTATGTATTGCCTTCATTTTTGAAGGACAGTATTGCAGGATATAATATTCTTGCTTGACAGGCTTTTTTTTTTCTTTCCCCCTTTTAGCACTTTTTTTCTATTATTCTATTCTCTTCTGGCCTTCAAAGTTTCTGCTGAGAAATCCACTAATAGTCTTATAGAGGCTCTTTTGTATGTGAAAAGTCACTTTTCTCTTTCTGCTTTCAAAATTCTTTCTTCGTCTTTAATCTTTGGCAGTTTGATTATAATGTGTTTTTTAGGGTTGGTTACCAGAGATTTATTTTGTTCTTTGTGTCATATTTACCTATTTTTTTTGTATTTCTTTAGCTTTTTGTTGGTGTCTGCACATTTGAAGAAGTAACCACCTCTCCTGGTCTTTAAAGACTGGATTCAGTAGGGAAAGATCTTCACCAACCAGCCTAGTTAGAGATTCTGGGATTCTCTGAAAACTTTCCTATTGATTTGCATGCTCTACTCCTCTCTTCCTTCTGACAGAGAGGTTTAGGACTGTACACCGCCAAACCTTGAAGAGCCATGCTGACCACAGGGCGCTGCCCACCCCCTTTTCATAGGGCAGTGCAATAAAAGGCCAGGACATTGGATGTATGTTCCATTCCTCTCCTTCACTTCCTGGGAAAGAAGTCTCAGGGTTGTGTGCTTTCTCCCACTTTTGCAGAACCATGCTGACTGCAATAAGCCTCCTGTCTCCCCTTCTTTTTTTTGTTTTTAGCTGTCCCCAGATGTTAAAACTGTGCTGATTCCCACAGTGCTCTGAGTCAGGTGAAATAGAAACAGGTCCCTCAGTTAGAACCACAAGAGTCTGGGAATTTGGGGTGAACACTCCTCTCTTTCCCTCTGAGAGAAAAGTCATGGGCTGAAGCAATCTTTCCTAACACTGAGCTGTGCCTGCTTGGGGGAGGAAGTAACATGAGTAAAGTAAAATTGCTCTTCTTATTCATTTCAATGTGCTATTCTTGATTTTGTGCTTATCTGGGTTACTGCAACTGCTTAACTGAAGGGACTTCCTATTCTGCCATCTTGTTGATGTTACTTCAGTTCTACGTTACATTTTAAAGATAGCACATAACTTTATGGTCAGAAGGGTGCTCTTCCTGTGCTGTATGCTTAACATACAACAATGACACAAATACTAGTAAATGTGTTTTAGGCATGAAAAAATAAATCAGTGTTTCCTGAAACTTGTTTCTTGGAACACTATTTCCACAAGGGGAGAAAAAGTTTCTCTATCTGAATAACTGTGGAAAACACTTGAATAAAGTTATACAGGTTATTCTACAGCTAGTTTACTCAGTCTATAATAAACCAATGAACCTTGAATATTCCCAAAAGTGAGAGGGCAGTGCAACATTCTCCAAACTCATCTTATCCCAGAACCATTTTTCTGTGGAGCATTCTATGGACTAAGGATGCTTAGAACAACTTTGGAAAACAATAGACTAGAAAGGTAAAGGTGTACCAATCATATCACTTATATTAATTTTTGCCATTGTAAGCCATTTATGTTGAATTTTCATGTTACGTTTTTCCATAAGGTAACAAATATGACAGCAGAATAAATCATTCTCTCTCTCTTCTTCCGATACATTGAATGTCTTCCACAGAAACTCTCAGTGGTAATAACCCTAAATATTTATTTAATGACAAAGATATCATGAAGATAAAACAAAACAAGAAGAAAAAGAGCACAGAAGAATAATGGATGCATTAAAGCAAGTCACTTACTGAGGGGTAGATAAGTCAGCAGCATGCTACAGTTAGAAATAATGTAGCATCAGAAAATTGAAGGGGCACTCAAATACTTGCCTAACTTGGGTAATGATGATTATCTATTCAAAGAATGCTCTGTGTTTATATTAGCTATAAAATTGTATTTAGTGATGAAAAATATACTCACAAAACTAAATCGAAGTTCAATTTTTGTTTTGATGACATTACCTGTTTAATTAACAAATACATAAATGATGAAGTTGTGGGCAGCATATTTTAAATTAAGATTGCTATCCTAAATGTTCAAGAAATAAACACAATTTATGCTTGTTCAGAATTGGCAGAAAACATTTGAAACTGGACTCTTTTTTTGCATGAAACTTTGTCTTCACTCAAGGTGAACACAGAGTTCTTCCCTGGGGTTAGGAATAACAAGGATGAATGAAATCTTCAGATAATTCAGAAGTTTAATTTAGTTCACAGTTCCAATTTCCTCCCCTAGTAAATCATATCACTGCTGTTAAGAAGTAGGAAACATGACTAATTTAGTTTAGTTATTTTTCCAACTCCTGCTCACACATTAATTTAATGAGCAATGAAAGTCAGTAAAGCAGAGCACAGGAGAGAGAAGAGAAAAAAAAAGAACATCAGGAAAAAAGAGTCTACTAGTTGGGTAATCATTCCCTGAATTAATGAAGAGGGCACTGGCAAAATTGTAATGCAAAACAATGCTGACAGACTGAAAAGACTCTTTTAATGGTACTATTAAAATACCTACTGAAAGAATGCCCACTTTTTATTCACAGACCCCAGCTGTTTGGAAAATGTGCACATACATACCTCTTGAAGTGAGGGAAGCAGCCAGTTTACATTGTAAGTGATGATATTCCATGATGGGGCCTTTGGACTATTTCTTATCTTAAGCAAAAGTGATTCCAGAAAAGTACTCTGTCCTCATATTGCCAAACACAAAGTAAGTCCACAGCAATTATCACTGCACAGATGAAAGAATAACAAAATGAAGAAATGGCAGAAAGAAGGATGTCACCTTTGATGTTAGCCTAATTCTTATTTTATGCTCTGGTTATTCTATTGTGCTTAACTTCTTAATTTTGTGAACTGTCAAATATCTCATTTCCTCTGGGACTAGGATCTTTTCCCTATCCTTCATTTTGTTTCACTCTTGCTCCCTACTGATGGAATTCCCCAATGCCAGCTGCCTTCTCAATTACCTAGTTTCCAAGTTCTGCCTACTCTTGGATCCTCTGTTGAACTCCTTCTTCTATCATGTTCCCTAACCACACGTGGAGGGCCAATCAAATCCCCAGCTGCTGATTTCCTGAACACCTGTCTGTCATCCTGTCTACTTCCTCCCTGTTGGCTCTGGCCCCATAGTCCATCTCACTGTCTCCAATTTCTCTGTCCCACCACTCCGGAGTTATACAGGGTTGCCTCAAGGTATGTCCATAAATGTGAATCTATCTAAACAACTAGATATTTTTAAATAAATACTAACTTCACAAATACCATCAGCATCCAAACAAGTTTGTGAACATACTCCTAGCCCACTAGAGGGCTCCCCACATAGAGCCAGGCAATGTAACCACTGGAGGAGCTCTACATACGTAATTACAGGTTTCCAGAGGTTCTAGCTCCAGCTATCTGGGGTGAAGATTCTGATGCACAGTCAGGCTCAGGGACCACAGGGCTATGTATCATACTCTTCACATTGAACAGGCGTCTTAACACCAGCTGTGATTCATCTGATCAAAGCAGCTTGGAGAGCTGTGCTGTAGTTTCTATTATTTCTTACTTCAGATATTCTGTTATATCTTAGACTTTTGGAAGATTTTTAAAAAGAATCCAACTTTTGAATGTAGAATGGTGGAAAACAGGTTTTAAAGAACAGAAGTTCTTTAAAAAATTAAAAATACAGCTACTATATGATCCAGAATTCCACTTCTGGGTTTATACCCAAAAGAATTAAAAGTAGGGTCTTGAAGAGGTATTTTCACACCCATATTCATAAGCGACTTTATTTATAATAGCCAAAAATGGAAGCAACTCAAGTGTCTATCTATGAATAAACGGATAAGCAAAATGTGATGTATATATATATGTATATATATTCACACACACATACGTATTAATACATATATATAATGGAATATATCATCCTTTAAAAAGAAGGAAATTTTGACACATGCTACAATATGAATGTACCTTGAGGACATTATGCTAAGTGAAATAAGCCATCACAAAAAGACAAATACTGTACGATTCCATTAATGTGTGATACTTATAATAGTCAAATTCATAAACTTTAATTCTATGAATGTGGTCAATTAATTCTAAGAATGTGGTTCCCAGGGACTGGGAGGAATGGGGAATTATTGTTTAATGTTGTCTAAAGTTTCAGTTTTGCAAGATGAAAAGAGTTCTGAAGATGGATGATGGCAATGGTTATGTAGCAGTATGAATACACTTAATACCACTGAACTGTACGCTTAAAATGGTTAAGATGGTAAATTTTCTGTTATGTGTGTTTTGTCACAATTGAAAGAATTTTTAAAAATCATACTGCTGTGTAAAAATGAGAGAGAGAGAGAGAGAGAGAGAGAGAATATTTCAATCTCTTGGTCTTTTGTTCCTAATTCCAAGATACTGTGTTGGAGTACATACAAATTGCAAAGCCAAAATGAATTTTCTTTCTTTTTTTTT
>CAUYRT010030502.1:0-62751 GCA_963574885.1 Lepilemur ruficaudatus
AGCCTAGCTCACAGCGACCTCAAACTCCTGGGCTGAAGCGATCCTCCTGCCTCAGCCTCCCGAGTAGCTGGGACTACAGGCATGCGCCACCATGCCCGGCTAATTTTTTCTATATATATTTAGTTGGCCAATTAATTTCTTTCTATTATTAGTAGAGATGGGGTCTCACTCTTGCTCAGGCTGGTCTTGAACTCCTGATCTTGAGCGATCCTCCCGCCTCGGCCTCCCAGAGTGCTAGGATTACAGGCGTGAGCCACTGCGCCCGGCTCTTAAGGGTTTTTATTGATATTAAATCCTTAGTGCTTACTAAGGTCTCTGGAGTCGGTTTTGTGCCTTTGCTTCTTGAAGTCACTTTCACTGATGTTTATTTTTGTCGACCGCCATTGGTTGAGGAATTCATTAAAAGATGCATTCCTCATGCAACTCCTTTATGTAACTGCTCGTTGGTGCTCACTACAGATCTTTGACTAAATAGCAGGGTAAATAAAGGGTGAGAATATTGTCGAGAGTTATTTTTTTCTAAGAATGTCAGATTTAGTTTTTTTTCTTTTTTTTTGTCATTCTCTAGTTTTAATATACTCAACACTCTTATGTCTGCAGTGTGAAAAACAGGCAAGTAAAAAGGGAAGCTAAACCTCTCTGTACTATTTATATAAAAATAAGATGTTATTAATATAAATGTTTCAGTAATTTTGAGATTTTATGTCAGAAATATACTTACGTTCATGTTCATAGATGGGCACAATAACTATCAATGAATTGATTGATTTTTTTTTTTCCAGAATATTACGGGGGTATAAATGCTTTCGTCACATAAATTGCTTTATTACAGGTCAAAGCTGTGAGCCCGCCCATCCCCCAGACAGCATGCACCACACCCGTTAGGTGTGAATTTACCCACTCTCTCTTCCCTCCTCCCACCTGCCCGATCCCAAGGAACGTTGGGAACGTTACTTCCTTGTATGATTTAGTTTTTCAAGCTTTGCACTGAAAATTTGTTTTTACTTCTGCAGGGAAAGATGAGCTCAAAAGTGCCAGAGTGAATAATGCGTTAGCAGATCGTCTAACAAAATAGCAATGTCTCGTCGTTCTGAATAGAGTTTCCTTTCGTAAGCCCAAAGAGCAAAATTCCATTCCTGCAGCCATAGATGTGCCTTCAGTAATCGCTTCACTCTTCCTTTTGTGGTTATATGTCAAGCAGGTGGGGAAGCCGAGTCAGAGGGAAAAGCGGGGATTTGCTCAGTCGGAGTTGGAGCTGAACCACCAGGTCCAGGTCTTCCAGTTTTGATTCTATCACCCCTCCCGTGATTAGTGTTGACTCAGGGTCGTGTTTTCTCATGAAGTAAATGCCCTGTGCTGTCATTAATTAGCATGTGACAGGAGAGCTCCTGCAGAATCGATGACTTACGGGAGCTTGGCAACACGTCGGCAAGGATTGGAGGGTCTTTAGTATCTTCCGTGAGTCCTCCCTGAAACGTATTGGAAGAACCCCCTCCCTGTCTGTCCAACCCCAAGCAACGGCACTGCTTTAGCTCATTTTCATATTAATAGACAACTTGGGTGTTTGTGTTTAATATTTGCCTTGGCCTTCGGGTCCTGCTGACTCCCTACGCAGCACCGCCGAGTTGCTGTTATCCAATTTACCCCGGTGTCTCCCTCTTAACTTGGTATCTTGATGCTTTCTTCTGGTCCCTTCCTGTGTGCTGTTCATCTTTGCTGGCTCTGGCATTTGTACCATGGCTGCTGCTTAAGGATTTTGGCTCCTCTTGTTCATCAAGCCCATAGCGGGTTTCTCTGGCTCATTCTTTATACCTTTCTGTGACTGAATCCCAGATACTCACTTTGCAGGAGGCTCCTTCCTGGCCCTCCCGCAAAAGGGAGGTGGTGGAGGGATCTGGACGACTTTCAGGTGAATGCGTAATCTCTGCTTTACAAGGTTGGTAAAGCTTTTTTTATGAACGCAATTCTAGGAAAGACCGATTTGAGCTTACGCAGGTGTTGAGAAGTGTCATAAAGAGGCGAATGTATTTCTAAACTGGCTTAAGTTGGTACTTAATGTATCTAAAGGAGGGATGGTCTGAGAGGCAAAGGAACTCTGAGTTTTATGATCGATAGTTAATTGGAAATTCTGCACCAGTTAAGGAATAGCCATGCCTTACGCATTACCAGAAGTCTTAGAAGTGGCTGAATACTTTCTTTGCTCTTTCTGCACGGGGTGCTGTTAATAATCAATCTCTTTTGAAGTGGCTCTTATTACCTCACCCCTAATGAACTGAGGTTATCTCCCAATGACTTGAAGTGTTATGTGTAGGCTTTAACCATGAGGGATTAAGACATGTTGGCTAGAAAGATTATAGTGAAAACAGGTTACGTTGAAGGGGATGAATTCTTTCTCTTGTTGGCATTGCTCTGTGGAATGCATGAATTGTTTGCAGCACACTTTAGTGGGAAATTAAAATCCCTAGCCAGCCCACATACCCACGCTAATCTATGTTTTCCATCAGCTTTGTGTAGTTTAATTGATATGGATAATTTAGAAGCAAGCTTATATCTATGACAAATTACACTCCCCTATTCTAAAAGATGGCTCTAAAAACTTAGCTGATCCTATTTTCCTGTGTACTGAAAATGGATTTAGCCTATCTCTATTGATCATTTGTGAAGACACTTAATGAAACAGCATCTAAACTTACTTGTTTATATTAATTAAGCTCTTGTCATTTATATACCATGTGTCAAGTAGTTGAGCTCAGTTTTTACAAGCGGTCTTTTAGTTTCTGGCCTAGGTTTTAGGTTTTTGCTGGTCACTAGACACGTGTGGCTGGTTGGCTTCCCTGTGTAGTCTCAGAGAAATAAAACAAGGTGCCTTATTGTGTGGCTATGTAAGACTGTCAATAGGTAATTTATAACAGACAGAAATTGATTAGCTCACAGTTCTGGAGGTTGGGAAGTCCAACACCAGGGTGCTGATGTTGGACCTTCTCGATTATGTTATAACACAGCAGAAGGCATCACAAGGCAAAAGAAAGCAAGAGGGGTGAACCCACCCCTGAGATACAGGTATTAGTCCATTCATAAGGGCAGAGCCCTCATGACCTAAAACACCTGTTGAAGGTCCCACCTCCCAGTACTGTCCCAGTGGCAATTAAATTTCAACATGGCTTTTGGACAGAACAAGCATTCAAACTATAGCACAAGGCAGATGAAGCATGATGTCGTCTGAGAACAGCGAAACTATAGATGTCAAGTAGGAAGCGTTGGAGGACCCGTTATATATATATTTTTCTTTGCCGGGAATATAATTAAACTTCCCAAAAGTTGAGGATCCCTGCCACTACTTTTGGACCCTCAACTCAGAACAGATCTAAATAAGGCAGGAAAGAAGAAAACCTTATTGTAGAATCTTGTTGACATTTCTGTGTTACATTCAGAGTTCTATCCAAATCTTTAGAGCCGTGATACATCTGTGGGGAATGGCGCTTTTTTTTTTTCTTTTAAAGAAAGAACAGGCATCCCTATAATGTTTCCTTGAAAACCTCCATTCCCCATTCCCTCTTTTAAAAGAGATTGTATTTTAAACCACACTCCTCAGGATCGGTGTCCAGATAAGTAGAATTTTTGGCAATGTCAGCGTGGAGTCAGAAGTCCTAAAGATTCTTTGAGGCTTGGTGCCTTTATATTCTTCTGCATTTTGAAGGAGAGCCTGCAGGAAGGAGTGTGTCTTCTTCTGATGTGGAGGCATCTAATGGCAGCATTGGTACGGTGGTTGTGATACTAATATTGGAGCCACAAATTTAGCTAGTTTGTACAGAAAGTGGTTGCATTTGAACAAGTCTGTAGAGTTTATTTTGGGAACCTCGAAGATTTCCTAACGTTGATGAGAATTGAGTCTGACTTTAGAAACCTCCGGGTATAAATTGTGCTGATAATTGGTCTGAGTTGAACCTGGAGAACCCGCTGATGTGTTCACTCTAAGCACAGTGATTCATCATGTTACCCTGGACAGCTCTGGCCGAGGAAGGAGAAGTGAAGTAGGGAGCGAGAGGTTAAGGTCAGATGGAGATGGTGGCTATGAGGTCCATAGGGAACTTTTAGGTCTTTTAGGAAAAGGTTGCTGGCTGTCCATATTCTTTGCCATTTTAATTAGTGGGGGGCTCCTGTTCTGCTTACAGAAAGGGTCCTACCTTTCCACGCTCCTTACCCCATCCCTATTGTTCTGTGCACGTGAAATCACTTTTAGGCTTTTGCAATAAAGCTTGCAAAGCTAGCTCAGCCAGCTGGCTTTCAGAACCATGGCCAGTCCTGTGGCATGGCTCAGAACGGTCTAGTCTCATCCCTAGACGGCATTAAAGGCAAGCGCTGTGGGGTTGTGTTTGTGTTGGACATTTGTTGAGAAAGATAATTGAGATTGTGCAGTTTCAAATACTGTAAGGAAGTATCTGGCACTAATTTGACATGACTGTTCTCAATTTAGCAATGAAAAAAAGCCTTAATTGCCTTGTTTTCCTTATAAATAGGACATTATGTTAATTTTAGTAGTTGGGGAAAAAAACACATCTAAACACCAGTGATGGAGCTCCCAGTTTTAATTTTTCCAACCTACTGTGTTGGCAGAAGTCACGAAAGAAGAAGGCATAGTAAGTTAGGGAATATAAGGAGTGCCGTCTTTATGTTCTGAAGTAGGGGTCCCCAGCCTTTTTGACACTGGGGACTGGTTTCATGCAAGACAGTTTTTCCACGGACGGTGGCGTGGGGCGGACATGGGGGCGGTGAGGAGGGCTGGCCGGGCTCCTCAGCTGGTCCCTAACAGGCTGCGGCATGGAGGTTGGGGACCACGGTTCTAAACCATTTTTGAGTGTTACAGATATCACCTGAGTCCTGATGACATTTTTTCAGTGTAAACTCTAGATAAATTATGTTTCCTTCATTTTGAAAATAAAAGACTACAGATATTTCTCAAAAATGTCTTGAGTAAACAGACATAGTTTTTGTCGCCTCCGGCTAGCTGAAATTTAACTTTCTCTGCTCCTAAGTGGGATAGTTTGATAATATTCTGAAATCCAGGCTCTTGGTGCTGTTGACTCCATGCAGCTGAATAATATTGTCATGGCACATTAAGGATAATTGTGATAATTGACAGCTTTTCTAGAGTGGGAGAGTATTAATACATGGATATCTGAATATATTTAAAATCATGTATTTTAATAAACGCTATTGGCTGTTTCAGTTTCTTACCTAATTTGAAACAGAAAAAGTAGCCATCTAATTTACCTGTCTGCAGCCTGCTACCATGTAAATGGATAGTAATTTTCCAGATTTGTTGACACAAAGGTATGGTAAGGCATGAAGAAAATCTAGATGACTTGAACAGATCACTCCAAAACTCGGATTCTGTTAAAAAAGGTTCTGCAATGCAGATAACTTGGGGATGCCCCTAACGCATGGAAATTAGCTCTACTCTAATTAAAATGGAATCATGGAAGTATGTATCAGGACTCTTTGGTTCCAGGTGACAAAAAAAATTCAGCTCTGATCGTTTTAAGCAATTTTGCTTTTAATCTAAAATGGAGTTCTCGCATGTGATTGAAAAGTAACTGACTTCAGGCAGTGGGTGGATCCAGGTGTTTAAATGATGGCATCAGGAACCTCTCTCTGCCTTGGTTCCGGGTTCTCCAAAGGAAGATAAGATTCTGTCATTAGAAAAAGAGATAGGGGTGCTTAGTGGACAAGCCTAACAGCCACTACAGTGTTAGTGTGTGTTTCAGTTATTTCTTATTTCTTTTAGTTGCAGAGGTGAAAATGAAGTTTGAGGATTTTATATATACATTTAGTTGTATTTTTAGCATGCTGCACTGGTCTGTTAATTAGATAAATCGTGAAAGTTTTAACAACCATAATACCTACCTACAAACTTTTGTCTCAGAATGAAGGACAGAAATGAATACTTAAACTGATCACTGTGTAAACCGGTTGATAATAGCACATTAATAACTTAAATAGTTACTCCTTTTTAAACTTTGGTTTGAGAGCTAAGACTTTACCAGATTGTAGACTTTGCGAAAGAGAAAATGCAAAATCCAGAAGTCCTCATTTCATCCACTGAAGGGAATTTATATGCAGACTTGTCATGCTCAGTATGAATTGGTCAGTATGATAATTATTTCTATTAAAAATTTTTTTTTTTGGTAGCTTGCAGGGTGGCCACAGTGGGATACTTTCTAGAGTGAAAATAAAAGAACGCAGTCACACACTGCCTTTTGGTGGATAATGAACGAAATGTTTGATTAATTTACTTTAGGGCTATTTCCTATGCCATTGTGATTTCTGGGTCTTCTGAAATCCAATGCATTTACTAGTCTGTCTTGTTCATATAACAATTTGACCATGTTTTTTCTTTTAATTCCTTTAATTTTTTAAAAGCTGAGATCACTCAGAGTGTGGTAACTAAGAACTAGGCTTGGAACTAGCACAGGTGGGTTTGAAGTCATGTCATTTACTGGTTGTCTGACTTTGGGGGAAGTCCCCCACCCTCTATGACTCAGTTTCCTTACCTGTAATAAAAGAGTAATATAACAGAATAATAAAAGTGGCTATTTCATAGGCTTGTGTAAATAAATGGTGTAATAAATGGAAAGATTTAACACAATGCCTGGTATAGTGCAGCCATTCAAAAATTTGTTGCAGATTTGCATTTTTATTGATAGAATTTTCCCTACTATGTGTTATCTTCCCATCCATTAGGTCCTGAGGACAGGAACGTTGTCTTAAAAATCTTTCTAAAAATTTGTTGATCTTTCAACAAATACCATAGTCTATTGCATACGCTAAAAACTAATAAATACTAAGTTACCCAATGGGAGTATATTATTGCTAAGCCTCAGGGTTTCCATTTTGTCATGCCATGGCATTTTCCAAGTTGCACGTACAAAGAGCCAGAGAAATGAAGCCGAGGAAGATCTTTTCTGAGGAACTGGGGCAGAATGTATACTGTTTATTCTTTCATACATAGTCTGGCTCATTTTTCATTCTTTCTTTTTTGTTTAACTTCAGTGTGCCCAAGGTAGGCACCAAGACTAGTTTAGGTAAGGGATGAACCAGATGGTTCTCTTAGTACAGGTGCAAAGACAAAAGTACAGAAATGAATAAAATGCAAAGCAGGGGGAGATGCATGTCTTAATAGAAGTGCAGATTAAGGGTCGTGGTCCCTCAGAGTAGGGGGAGGTTGCTTCTAGCACAGAGGAAAATGGCTTGCCCAAAGTGTTCCTTCTTTTATTTGTGGCTTACTCAGCATTTCATGCTTAGCGTATTCTGGCAGCGTGCAGCTAATGCAAAGATGGATTAAGCCGAACGTCAGAATAAGGACGGTTTTCAAAAGATATTTTGTTTCGGAGTTCTTAATGGACGCTTCCTTTTGCAAATGGGTTATGTTTTAATGTACTGGAAAATATCCAAAGTTTATTCAGCCATTATCTAATTTATTAATTTAATATTTAAAGTAACTATCATGTGCGTGATACTGCGTTGGTCTTTGAGGAGGGCACGTAAAACCCAGACCCTGTCTTCCAAGAGTTTGGTGATCTAGTTGGGAACGGACATTACATAGATTAATATAAAAAGTTGGGTGATAATGAACAGGCTGTATATTTGTCTTCAGACATAAAGTGTCATTGTGGTTTGAATAAGGGAAAGATCCAAGCCTCTGTGAATGGTTAATACAGGATATTGGAAGAGATAGAATTTTAAACTGAGAAACGGAGTCAGAGTCAGAGAAGAGAGAGAAGAGTGTTCTAATATTCTCCATGGGAAGAATGAAAAAGGGATGGGAAAAGGAGCAGGTACGTTCTTCTCTCGGTTACGGGACAGTTCTCTGCTGCTGCAGGGGGCGAGGTTGGGCACACAGATGGGGGCCAGAGTGACAGGAAAGCAAAGTGACAATGGGCTGTCCCATCGTCAGGGATGGCGGAGAGGTCTCATGTCCTGTGCTGTCTCTGACTTGGTGGGCGGTGGCCGCCCAGATGAACGCCGAGGCCAAGCTCAGGCTGGGCGGGAGCGAACGTGCTGGTGTGTAGACGATGTCTGATGGGGCTGCCGCCGGTGGGAGCGGGTGTGGACAGCGTTCCTGCCGGGTACTTTGCCTGCCTTGTGGGCAATGGGCCACCACTTTGTCACCCTGCAGGTGGACACTGGTCAGAGGTAACCCCAGTGAAGCAGAGCCCTCCAGGAAAATTCTACAGCTACTCAGAAAAGCCAAAACACATTCTAACCAGAGGACAGAGTTAAAAAAAAAATCAAAGCAGATTAGAGACATTCACTGCACTTTGATCTACAGGCTTTCTGTTCTGACAAAGGTGATTGGATTAATTGGACAGTGTTCCTCCCTCCCTCCCTCCCTCTCATTTTTCTTCAAGTTCTCTTTTAATGATGAAATTAGGTTAGTTATTTAGAGTCATAATCTAGTCATAGGTAATGCAAGTTGATTTTCTGATGGTTTTTTCCCCCCAAGGTATTAATATGAAAGCGAGCCCGAAGGGGTTTTATTATTTGCACCTTATTCTCTATTGCCGATGTTTTCATCCCTACAGCAACTTAGTTCACACAAGTTAAAACACACAGAGCTCTCAGCGTTTTTCTTTCCTACCTCATATATTTTCAACATGCAAGGCTCTCAAGGCCAACACCCGTGAGAATTGCCTTTCTTAGAAGCCACGCAGGTTTTACTTGGTAAGCACTGACCATTTTTAAAACTAATTTAAACCCTGTATTGTAGCTACCGTAATAATCATCATTGTCCCATTTTGTAAGCGGAGAGCTGGAGACACAGGTTAATTAGCAAGTCTCAGGCCACACAGCTAGTAAGTGGCAGAGCTGAGACTCAGACGCAGGCAGTCTGGCTCCGGAGTCTACACTGCTCATCTCTGCGCGATGCTGTCTCTTGTAGCTAGTTCATGTCCTGCTGTGATCGAAGGTTATGGGTAGAAATGAATTCCTGAGATGTGCTTCACTATGGGGACTTGCACTCATTTTGTACCTTTGAGTTAAAAGTAACGTTAGCAGTTGGGAAGTGGTATTTGCTGGCCCTGGAGGATGCACCGCCCACAGGTCGGTATTTACAACACAATTGCTCCAGCCTCTCACTTCTAATTCCTGGGAAGGGCTGGGGTGGCAACTGAGGAAGGAAACTTACCAGAGGACCCAGCTAGTTCATGACACAATTTTGGCATTTTAATCCCAGAAGGATTGATGTACTTGTTGCTCAGGAGCTGTGTTTAATAAATAAGACGACCTGTGGAAGGCGTTAGGCGCACGGCAGAGCCTGGAGGTGGTTCTATTTTGCAGCAGTCACTGCTAAGTTGCCGTCTGGTAGGCAGTGAATGCCGGACCGCAGAGTTAGAGCTGAGCTGGAGATTTGTGCGGGAGATTCTGTTTTAGAAGCAGGAGAACCATGTGTGTTTTTCCGTGAGAGGTGGGGACAAGCCTCCGTCACATCTTTAGACACGGAGAAAGCGTCGATTGCCTGACCCTGGACTTCTTTCTTCTAAAAGCCGCTTCTGCCTTAGGGACCTTTGACATTGAACGTCGATGAAAAGTGAACCAAATTTGTGATCGTCAATTTCAGAACCACCAGGGTGAATAAAATGGCTAAATTTGTAGTCCTGTGAACATTCTGCGCCTTAAGAGTATTGTCCGGGTTCCAAATGATGCCTGTCATTTCTCCATGTTTATGCCCCCCTGATGATCTACAATAATTACTTCCCATGTCTTGACTGAAAAGGCATCACACATGGTGTAACACTGAAGTCCTGGAATTTTAGATTTTTTTCTCCCAGTGATCATAAGAAACTCCAAAGCCATTTTTTTTTCTAATTTAGAAATAAAACATATTCATTGTACTCTATGTGAATATTTATTCAATTACTTTATGTTCTGCCAACACTTAGAGTTAATGGATAGTTTTTCTTACATTGCTTTATGTACTAATTTATTTATTCATTTAACAGATTAATGACTTAGTTAATATTTATTTTCCCTACTTGTATGTAAACTCTATAAGATCAGGGATCTTTTCGTCAAGGTCTTTGCTTTGTCTTCAAAGCTTGAAGCAACGTCTAGTTAGAGCATAGATAGTACTCAATAAATATTTGAATGAATCCATGAATGAATTATACACACTCTAGAATTTATAGAAAAGTGAATGGAAGAAAATAGAAGCCCTGGAAATAAACTGTATGACATTTAAAATATATGTGTGTATTTAAATATGCCCGTATATATGGGTAGTATTTGTTATGCACAGTGGGGCAGGGCCATGAAAGTGACCGTGTAAGCTGAAATTATGCAAAGTGATTCCAATGATCAATGGGAAAAGTTACTGTTTCTTGATCTTTAAAAAATTTTCATGTCACCAAAATCTCTCTTGTTGTCTGAAACAAGGAAAAGGGAAGGAAAAACTATTATTTACTATTAATACACAGTATTAATAGTATTAAAACTATTAGTACACAGTAATTTAAAACATTAGAAACATTGAGATTAAAGTGGGTTTATTTCTTTGTGAGATCCTATCAAGAGTAGTTTGAAGAGTGCTTGCCTCATTTCTGTCGTATAACTTATGATATGGAACATACATTTTTTTCCCCAATGCCTCGACAAATTGTCATGCTCTCTAAGTGTAGATTAGCGTACGGCATTTTCTCCTCTGTGCTTTCCACGTGAAGAAATGTCCCTCATGGTTCCTTTGATGGGAAGTGCTTTGCCAGTGTCACTTTCTCTAGGACACCGGCATCCTTTTCGTCACAGCCACTTTCCCTATCGATGAGGTTAGGTTCACCTTCACCAGGCTGCTCTGACTGTACATGCGGAGTCTCTCGAATGGTGGAGGGAGCCGCAGTCAGCATCCCGTGGTCGGCTGTGTCTTCCGTAGCTCTGTTTGTATTTGGTGCCAGTTCCACTTCCAGTGTTGTCAGACTTTGTTTCTGTGCCGCGCTTTCGTCTTTGTTGGCCAGTCCCCTCCTTTGATTATCCGTGTCACGTGGATTTATGATCGGAAGGCAGGAAGGCAACACTTCTGCACACTTTGCTGCCTGTGGGTGAACCAGGTAACAAACACGCAGTGACCAATCACTGACGGACTCTGAAGGACGTGCGGGGATTGGTCAAAGATCATGATGCAATCTGATGCATGGTGACTGTGGACCCAGGAGCTGACGGCAGAGCTTGTACTTTCCGCGGTTACAGTTAATATACCACGTTACCTGAAATCTGAACTGGGTTTTTAGTGTTATTTAACTAAACTGTGGTAATTTGAATGCACACGTGTCAGAGCTGAGCAAAGTGGGGGCTGTCTCAGTTACAGGCTTTATCGTATGGATATACATATGTATTTTTTCTTTACTAAAATGGGATCACTTTATGCCTATGGTTTTTATTTTTTCATTTAATTTTATATGGCGTACATGTCCAAAAAACAGCAATCTTGACTTCATGTTTTGTGATTTGCTTGGTACTTTATTGTGTAGAGTGTACCGCACTTCATTTAAGCAATCCACCTTTTGGTCATTTGGGATTTTTCTGGTTTTCTCAATTATAAACAATGCTAGAATGGTCACCTCAGTAGCTAAACCTTCGAGGTAACTATTAATATTATTTATTTGGCATGAATGTATTTCTAGTGGAAGAATTGCTGGCTCACAGGATATATACGCTTTTAAAACGTCTTCGTACCCTTTCAAATTTCCCTTTAGAGAGATGTTCCCATTTGGCTCCTATCGGCGACATAAATTGGGAGGTGCAGGTGTGTGATTTCTAAACCCTTGCCCACCTTGGCCATGATCGTTCTTTTTCCTTTTTTCCATTGTAATAGGTAGCACAGGTATTTTATTTTAACAGTTAGTTTCGATTACTGTGACAGTTGGGTTGAAAATTTTCGTGGGTTTCTTTGTAGTAAATAAATTTTGATCTATGGAATTTTATTCTGTCTTGTGTAACAGTAGTACTCAGGTGGTAGGGACTTTCTTAATTACGTTCATGTACATACATTTCTGTGAAGTGTGTGTGTATTTGTGTGTACTTGAAATGCATTGATATGCATACGCCACTCTTGGTTTTACCCAGGGATTATAAAGACTATCCTTGAACCTTAGTTTTATAAGATGACCCTCAACTTTTAAATGCTTTTCTTTCTCTTCCTTCTCTCTTTCTTTGTGTTTTTTTTTTTTTTTTTTTTTTTTTTTAAGAAAGGGATCATAATCCATGACCTGGGGGAAATTCTGGTTAATTTTTCATTACATGACTTTCAGGAGATGGGGTCAAAAGGAGCTGGTAGGGCATTATATTATGTGCTTAAGTGTGTTGGAAGTGTTCTTTTTTCCCCCCTCAGATGTACAATATTTTACTTGGGCTTGTTTTTCAAGTGCACTGAAGTGTGGCTAAACATTTTTGGGTACTACCATTATGTAGAGAAGAGGCCCCATCTTGTTAAATATTCCGGTTAGCTAGTTACGGATGGTGAGGAGCCTGAGAGGACATGGGCTTTGGGCATTGGACAGGGGAGAGTGGGTGGTGGGCGGACACCTGGGGCCAGCTCAGGACCGGGGGTGCTCTGTTGCCCTGCCCACTGCCGTATGCAAATGTGATTGGTTCAAGCTGGTTTCTGTCTAATAATTTTGGATGGGTCACAAGTGGGGAGGGAGGGGGAGTTGTACGGTTGGACCTCAGCTCATCTGAGGGCTAAAGGTCCTTTTGTCACTCATCACACAGAATTGGAGTGCTGTCCTTCTGGATACAGTTCCCAGCCAGAGGGACAGAGAAGGGCTTGATTTTCCTTTTGGCTTTAGACTGGGGACAAAGGAGGCTCAGAAAGGGAGATGTCCACTGAAAACGTGGAAGGGACCCCCAATAACCTCGGGGAGAGAGGAAGAGCCCGGAGCTACACTCTGCTCAGGGTTGCCCAGCCAGTGTCTAACCCGAGTATTTTCTCTTCTGCAGTCTCTCCTGCCGCAGAGCGCATCCGGTTCATCCTGGGAGAGGAGGATGACAGCCCGGCTCCCCCGCAGCTCTTCACGGAGCTGGACGAGTTGCTGGCGGTGGACGGGCAGGAGATGGAGTGGAAGGAGACGGCCAGGTGAGGCGCGGCCGGCTGTCTGCAGCGCTGCCCGGGGCGGCAGGTGCAGGGCAGGGTGGGCGAGCCCGCGAGCGCCCTTCTCCGGCCTTGGCACTCGGGATGGCTGCTGGGCAGGAATCAGGAATAAATGATTCTGTTTTTTCTCTTCTTTTCCATTGACATAGATGCAGGGCACCTCTGACTCACTCCTGGAGCATGGTTTCCTTGATCTCTGTTGTTGTAATTTTGACTTTTTAAGGAATTAGAAGTAAATCTCAGTATTTTAAAGAGATAATCAACTCAAGCACCTAAAAATGATAGCCGAGAGATGTGTTTCCACAGTGTCCACCTGCCAAGATGCCCTCTGAATCTTGTTTGACTTATTATTACCCAAGCCCTGCTGGGAGGGAGGTTGCAAAGACAGTGAGGGTTACCACGAAGTTGCTATTATGGTAGTCCCCCTCTGTCTTTGGTTTTAATTCCCATGGTTTCGGTTACCCAAGGTGTGGTACGGTGAGATATTTTGAGAGAGAGAGAGAGATTGACCGACCACATTGACATAACACCCATTATGGTATAGTGTTATAATTATTGTTTTACTGTTAGTTATTGTTGTTAATCTCTTGCTGTGCCAAATCTATAAATTGAACTGTATCAAAGATATGTATGCATAGGAAAAAAACATAGTGTAGATAGGATTGGTACCATCCATGCTTTCAGGCTTCCACTGGGGATCTTGGAATATTCCCCGTAGATAAGGGAGACTCTTGTATTTCAGGTAGAAACCTGTGATCTTTTAGATATCCAGCTGAAAGCAAGTAGAAGGTTCACCTGAATCTGGAGTTTAGAAACCTGGCTGTACTTTCAGACCCTGCTGCCTGTTAGCTACATGACACTCAGTTTCTTAGACTTTGGTGTCGTTATCAATAAAGAGTGGATAATAATGCCTACCACATATAATATATATGCTATATAACATACGTAACGTGTAAATATATTATTGTACAATGCATATGTAATGTGGATATTTATATACATATATGTGTGTACATATGGAAATGTTTTATAAATTGTTAAGCAATACACAAAGATCTGAAGTTTCATTAATCTCATGATAACAAAGGCTTTCTTTACATACTGATTTTGAGTAATATACTCCAGACTAAATTCTCTTCTATGACACATAACATTTATGTGATATAAAAACTTTGATATATTGTGATTGTTGATCTTTCCCTGTCATCAATATGTGGTGATCAATATATTTCACCTTCACAAACAAAATAGTGTTAAGATATACCATTTATAGTCTGTAAGTTCAAATCAATTCAATTCAGCTAGTGTTTTTTGAATGAGTAGTGTATATCAGGCACTGTTTTAGGTACTAGGAGTACAGCAGTGAGCAAAAGAAGGTCTTACTTAGATCTCTGTGTCTTGCTGAAAAGTTTGAAATGAATTTAATATAGTATCTTACACTCTGAGGTATAAGGAAAACCAAATATTTACTGGAGCTTTGAGTTTAAGAAAGATAAAGCAAAGATAGGTGAAAGCCTTCTTCTGTGGCTGCAGATGGAAAAGAGATTTATGTTTGCTGTTTTACTTATAGAGAGGTCATTCTAGAGTCAGAAAGAAATTTTTTTTTAATCAGCTGTGGTCAGTAAGAGCAAATGAGCTACAAAGACACAATAACCCAACAGCTTTTCCTTTTCTCTATGAAGGCTCTTTTAAGAGTTATAGGAGATGAACAGAAACTTTTCAAAAGAAGGTAGACTAATGGCTAAGAAACATAAGAAACATATTTTAAAAAATGCTGACCATCGCTAATCATCGGGGAAATGCAAATCGAAACCACAATGAGAAATCACTTAACTCCAGTGAGAATGGCTTTTATCAAAAAATCTCAAAACAGCCTTGGGTCTACCCCCCACCCCCCAATTCCCCAGTGTTCACTCCCACCCTTTGAGCACCATAGTGTTAATCAGTCAATACCAATTTGATGGTGAGTACAGGTGGAACCCATTCTTCGGGCCTTGTGTCACCTCACTTCGAATAACGGGCTCAAGCTTAATCCGGGATAATACAAGAGGTTCTAACTTACTGTCATTTCTTAAAATTGAGTAACCTAACTTCTTAAGCCCCACTTAGCAAACACAGATGGCCTCATCCCATTGACACCATCATCCCTAATGTCCTCTAAGATTTTTTTTTCCGCTAGCTCCCTGAAAACCTCTCTCATAGTCTTTTTTCAGAGGATTCGAGGTCAGTCTCTGCCCCCGATGCAGGAGACTTGAATGAAGTCTTCCTTGCCTGTTTAACTCTGCCCAGTGCAGTTTTTCTTTGATACTTCTCTTTCTCTTAGTTCTCCAACATTGGGTGACCCGCTTAAAAAAAATTCATTGTCCAGGCCCTGTTGACAGCCACATTTCACTTGTTCAAAGTCTAAGCTCAGCTTGATTCAGACATACTTGAGACACCGTTTTGGGTTGTACAATATTACACACACACACAAAGCATACAGGGCATACAAAGTGATTTGCCATTTGCGATGCAGCTAATGTCTGCCCAGTATTTGCAATATGAAGACAAACCTTCAGTCAATGGAAAAATAGAGATGCATAATAGTCAACACAGTGTGGTAATTAAAAGCAGTGTGCTTTGGAATCAGAGGCCTGGATCTACTATTTATTAATTGGTGTGATATTGTTCAGTTTATTATATGTTTTTGGGCTTCAATGCAGTACTCTGCAAAGTGGTAATAATATTAACAATAATAATTTTGAGTGTGTTTTATATGATCACACGCATAATCTTATTTATCCTCAAAATAACATTATGAGGAACTATAATGATTCCAATTTGACAGATGAGTCATGGTTAACAGACTTGCCCAAAGCTACTCAGCTAGAAAGTACCAGAGACAAGACACAGACTGAAGACTCTCTGATTCCATATTTTGTATACTGAAGCTGCAAAAGTGAAATAATATATGTAAAGTGCCCAACATATCATTATTATACATTATAAAAAACTTTGAATTATGAAATATGAAATATATAGATACCCAAACTAAGAAATAAGTTTAAGAATAACAGAGTTGTTCTAGTTTGAATCATCACTGAAGATTCCATGGAGGAGGGGAATATTAAAACTAAACCTTAAAGGATGGATGTGTTGGATTTTAATAAGCTAAGTAGGAAGACAGGTATTTTCTGTTTAAATCTTGAGCCAAGATTTAAAGAAAGAAAATATAAGAGGTATCCAGGGTAGAGAGTATGTTTAATATGTTATGGGATACTCATTATGCCATCTTGCAATTATTGTTTTACATAGCAGCAGCTGAGACTCAGCAAACATTAGTATTTCTTTTCAAGTAGATGATACGATTATTAAATAAATGGTAAATGAAGATTGCAGAGGCTACCGGCAGGGAACCCTCTTTGAAGAACCCAGTTTGGGTTCCATTGAACAGAGACTCCAAGATTTGAGATGAAGGTATAAAATAGTGATTCTATGGGAATTTGAAAGAAGTAGTCAGTATGAAAAGCCATAAAGCAATGAAGAGAATTATTGGTTAGTTAGATAGGAGAATGATGGAGTCAGAAATCTAAGAGAAGTTCCAACATAAAACAAAAACTGGAATAAAACTTACAGAGTTTTCAATGATTCCTAGCATACAACTATGATTCAGCGTAGGCAGTAAATAATATAATTTACTATATGATTTCCTTTCACTGCAGGTGGTAAGGAGGACACATGTGTGTGTGCATATCCACAAACACACACACACACACACACAAAGTGGGGGGAAACGCTCTCTACCAATAGCCATACTCGTACTAAATACACACTACGTCAATAGACCATACTCATTGCAAGATCTGACAACAAAAGAGCTGAAATTCTAGAAATACAGATGACTTCCTTCAGGTGATTTATGCAGTTCTTGGGTCCCTCTTAAACTGCTTAATCTGTATTTATTTTGCCCCATGGACCTGTGAGGACAAGAGAAATTCACTTTGGTTTTCTCCTTTTCTGGAAAAAGTTGAGATTGAGTAATAATATAAGTGCATCCAGTTGTTCTAAAGTGATGCTGTTTTAATAGTTGCCAACCAAAAAAGATGTTGAGTAATGTCATGATTGTGCTTAAGATTAATTAATGAGGGCCAGATAGAGCTACAATATGAATAATGGATACTCAGTCTAGGGAGATGTAATTTTATTGTATCTTACATTTAAACAGAAAGCCTAAATAAGTACGTGCTGGAATGCAGGACTATTGAGAGTTCCCTGGCACTGTGAAAACTGGCAAGATCAGAGCTTTCCTTGGGAGAAGGACTCAGCAGGAAGTCAGGCTATACTCTAGGGAACCTCCTGGATCAATGCCAAACACAGAAATGAAACTTCTCCTTCAACTAATTCACCCGGATTCAGGAGTGTAACATGCTATTAAAACCTACTGGGAAGTTAAGTACTTGCTTATTTCAAAGTTATCTCCCTCTTTTTGCAAACTTCAGGTACTTCAGAAAATTTTAAATTCTGAAAGGAATATGATTAGACAATATTACTGCTATGTTTATGATAATAATTGTACCTAATAAAACGTGGGGAAGAATGGTGGAAAGAACACTCTTTCTATAGTGGCCTGAATGACAGCCTGGCTCTATCATTAATTTGCTGTGATATTAATAATTTTCTTTATGCATCTCAGCTTTAGTTTCTGCATCTGTGAGAAGAAGCACTTGTATAATACTGGAAAGTAACTTTTATGATGATGCTTATAACCAAGTTTAAAGTTCACCAGTGGTGACTGTTATTTAGCTACAGAAAACCATCAGAATCACTAGTTTTTATATTAAATAAGTATGAAGTGAAATCAACAAAAGCTTAGCATTTGCCTTTTAAAGTAGACTCCTTTTTTTTAATGTAGAACTCAGTGGTAGCCAAATGAATTTTAGCATAAAGTTTGTATAACATATACAAGATGGAATGCAGAATGTGACCAAATAACCTAATTGAATTACAAATATACGCTATAGCTTCATAGAAGTGAGCGGAGGATTAGGTTCTGAACGCAGTAAATTTGGAAATGAGTGGATATGGTAAGACTCAAGGAAAATGTCACCATGCACACGCACCGAATCTAACTGATAAAGTTGCTTTCCATGGGAGTATGAGTTAACGATTCTGAACCACCACATACGCTTCTGAAATTAAACAAGTAAGTATGGATGGGGGGTGGTAGGAGTCATTCTTCTCATTGCTGGAGGGGGAGGTTGCAGGTAAGCAATGGAAGAGGCTGGAATGATGCAAGTGATGATGGATGGGACAGAGACATCAGTAGAAACGCAGGTTTGGCTTAACATAGATACAGATGGCCACATAGAGAAACATTTACAGATATGTGCATATACATGGATCAGTATACTCACATGTATGTCATATACAAACATACATTTCCTTGCTTTCTCAGCAACTTCTTGCACAAAACAGTTCTCCTCAAGTGCACATGGAACATTCTCCAGAATATACCATCTCTTGGGCCACAAAACAAATCTCAGTATGTTTAAAAGAACTGGAATTATACAAGGTATGTTCTAAGACCACAATGGAATGAAATTAGAAATCACTGAGAAAAAAAAACTGGCAACTTTCTATATGACCCCAAACTTCCACTCTTAGGGATACACCCAAGAGAAATGAAAACATGTTCACACAAAAACTTGTTATTATACGTGAATGTTTATGGTAGCATTATTCATACTACTGAAAAAGTAGGAACAATTCAAATGCCCATCACATGGTAAATGGGTAACTAAGACATGGCATATTCATACGATGAAGTATTATTCAGCAATATAAAGGAATAGAGTACTGATACGTGGTGTAATATTGATTAACCTTGAACATATTACGCTAAGTGAAAGAAGTCAGTTACAAAAATGACATAGTGTATGATTCTATTTATTTGAAATGTCCAAAATAGGCAAATCAATAGAAACCACTAACCGTTGGTTGCCTAGGTTTGGGGGCGACGGGGGAAATAGAGAATGACTACTCACAAGATTTCTTTTTATGGTGATGAAAATCTTATAACACTGATTGTGGTGATGGGTGCACAATTCTGTGAATACACTAACAGTGACTGAATTGTATACATTAAATGGGCCACTGTATGGTATGTGAATTATATTTCAGTGAAGTTGGAATACAAATTTTATAATCAAGCTCTATGGAAAGTAGTATGGAGATACTTCAAAGGACTAAAAGTAGAACTACCATTTGATCCAGCAATCCAACTATTGGGCATTTACCCAAAGGCAAAAGAGTCATTCTGTAAAAAAGACACCTACACTCAAATGTTTATAGCAACACAATTCACAATTGCAAAGATGTGGAAACAACCCAAGTGCCTATCACTCCATGAATGGATTAATAAAATGTGGTATATTTATGTAATGGAGTACTACTCGGCCATAAAAAGGTGAACTAATACCTCTTGCATTAACCTGGATGGAGCTGGAGACTATTTTTCCAAGCGAAGTATCATAAGAACGGAAAAACAAATACCACATGTACTCACCACTGAATTGGAACTAATCTACCAACACTTATGTGCGCATATGGAAATAACATTCATTGTAAATCAAGCAGGTGGGAAAGGGGAGAAGAGGATGGGTAAATTCGCACCTAAAGGTTACAATGCACCCTATCTGGGTGATGGGCACACTTAAAACTTTGACTCAAATGGTACTAAAGCAATTTATGTAACCAAAACATTTGTACCTCCATAATATTCTGAAACAGAAAATAAATTTAATAAGGAAAGTAGGAGCATGTTTAGATGTACTCTAAAATGATATATTTCTATAAATACTGACTTAATAATGAATAAGTTTTAAATTATATAGATCAGTACTTCCCCAAATTTATTGTACATATGTCGTGGGCCATACAAAAAGCCTACAGCCCAGATTCATGCATGACTCAAGCACCAAGAATACTTTTACCATTTTTAAATGGCTGAAAACAAAATAAAAGTAGAATAATTCATGGCAGGTGAAAATTATATGAAATTTAAATTTTGGTGTCCATAAATAAAATTTTATTGGAACAGCCACACTCATTCTTTTATGTAATGCCCGTGGCATAGTTGAGTAATTGTAAAAGAGACTTTGTGACCTGCAAAGCCTAAAATATTTACTCTCTGGCTTTTTACAGAAAAAGGAATTGCCAAATTTCCCACTGACAGAGAGTAGTTTAAAGCAGGGAAATAGATAGCCAAGCGTGGTCATGTATGTCTGAACTAAGGCAAGTGTACTGAAGACAAAAAGAGATGGATTGAAGTCAGATGGGACACTAGGATGACATCATACTCCTTGATATTTCTCCCCTCCTTTCTTCACCACTGCCTGCATCATCTGTCTGTAACAGTCACTACCTTCAATTTCTTTAGTGATTAGCCAAATCTTTAATATAAAATAAAAACCTGCAGAAATATGCAAAATCATCATGACACATTTCAAAAATAGTTATGTATATCTTAAGACTAAAAATTTTAAATGTAAAGAAAAATACAAGTTAAACTGAAATAAAAGGATTCTAAATTTTTAGAATAGAATAATTTGACATTTGAGGATAATGATAACCATCAAAAAATTGCAGTTTATTGTGCCTAAGAAAGAAAAAAATCTAAATCACATTGGCCCTCAAAACCAGAAACAAAGTTTAGTTTGCAAAACCAAGTAGTTTCCCATTTCTTATTTTCAAAATTTAGTCATTTCTACCTATCCATCCAAAAATATTGTAAAATACAGAATTTGATTGACTCAATGAAGACAATATTTCTATTTGATAGTATATATACTAATATACTATGAAAATTAAGGTTTCTTTTTCCACTAGAAATCCTCATTTAATATCAATTTATTCAAAAAGTATTTCTCCTCTCTCCAGTGAATTTGCAAGCATAGCAATTAAAGTTGGATGGTCTAATAATTGGAAAGAATACGTGATTGGAAAGAAGAAAATCCCCATTTCTTTTCTATAAATAAACTAATCAAAATAATTGAATTAATTTCAATTTTCAAAAATGTGTTTAATAATTTCTGGCTACTGGACGATCAATTGCCTGATTAAAAAATTTAAGTTGAAATCCTTCATAATCCACATAATTAAAACATTATTTCTGGTGGCTTCAAAGTGAATGTTTTTTCATTACAGTTTCTATTTCAAGTAAGTATTTTTAGTTATTTATAAAATAAAACAAAAACCTAACATCTCTGAATAATCTGAATAGCTATGACATAGATTTAGTTAATATATTTGTGATTATAATTTTCTAAACTAAACTCTAATTAGAACAACTAATTAGACAACTAGGAGACACTTCACATCATTTTCCATACATTCCTTCAGATTGTTGAGCCACTACACATACCACTATGTTTAAGGATTGTGAGCACAATGAAAATGGCTCTAACTTCACAAAGACCCAGTAGAACTACTATTAACAAAGCTTTAAATTGCACAAATTATCATATGAAAGTTGAAGAATGTTTAATAAAACATACTTTAAGTATGCTATAAAACATTTGGAAAGTATTATCTATTTTGTTTTTATGTTTGGGTTGCTTAATCTAATAGAACAAGTCTTTCTTCTTAATTTTCAGGAATTTATTCACTCTGTAACTTCAATTGCTATGTAAAATTGTCCAATTTGACTAAAACAGTGACAGAACCACAAAATTAATATGTTTCTCAAACACAAAATAAACACAAGCATCGCATCCACTCCAGAATACAAAAGTCACTACATAAAGCACACAGGCTTGGATAAAAATCTCCCGTAACAGAATTAGACTCCTGCACCTGTACAGTTTTAGACGTATCTCTTCATTATCCAATTGCTGAAAATCTGAGACAGAAGTTGAAAAGCATTTGAGATTATAAACATACGAACTGGGAAAAGCTTTAGATCAATTTTCAAGTCAATATTTAGCTTTTAGATCATGTTCACCTAATGCATTTACAGATTATGTTCATGCATTCTCTGTAGGTCAGAGAGTCGTAACCATTACTCTATGTAAAAGAGGTTTCGTGTGATTATCAGCAGGACAAACATTACTGGTGCTGACATAGCAGTATTTTCTTGGCTACTGGAGCTAGACCTACACAGTTACCAAAACACATAAACAAAACAAATAACACCAAAGAGACAAGGAAAAAAAAACTTCCTAGGGAAAAAAGAATTGTTTTTCTTTGGTGGAAAATCAATATATACAGTGTCTGAAAAAAACCACTGAAGTGAAAATATTTTTCACCATTGAATAAAACGTTTGTTTTGCAACCAAAATAGAAAAAAGTGGATAAATCCAATAGATCATTTCTATGACATACCTTACACTGAAACAATTTGAGAGAGTTTAAATTTAGATCTGCTTCTTCAGGTGTAAGGTAATTATTATATTCTTTAACTAAGAGATATATCTATTTTTTAATTTGCCAAAAAAAGGTTTGGAAACCATTTATGGGACATAAAAGTTAAAATATGCTAATATAAAAATTCCAACCATCCTATGCTTGGAGCTCTGACTTGGGCGGTACAAAGGCAATTTATGTAAACAAAGCATTGGTACCCCCGTAATATTCTGAAATTAAAAAAATTCCAATCAAATATTTCAATTCACTATGACTTTGTCTCATTTCATAAAATTGTTCTTTGAGATCAAAATGTAGGCCCTCTCCACATGCAGCTTCTGTTTTTCACCCTGAGTCATCTGGGGAAGATGGAGCACTTTACTACATCGGTATTCAGAAATATGCATTTTGCTGAAGACTCTGTGGGAAACAGGTTTTACCTGCATGCCACAAAATGAGCGACTTGGTAACAAATTTAAATGATACATTTCTGATAACACCAAAGTCTCCCTTGTGAAGCCTTTAAACTCGGCTTTGCTCCAGCCCCGCTTCCTCGATCTTCCTTCCAAGCCTCTGCCCTTTCTCTTTCTCTGGTGGGAATTAACCATGTTTTAACGCCTCTATTCTTACAGACCATGCTCATCACCTTGCTCAGAATAAAATACAAGTTTCCGTCACCAGAATCTACCCTCCTTTGAAAGCAGCAAGGGGAATGGAAAGAATAGATTTATTTTACTCTGTCATGTATTTAACTATGATTCAATACGTTTTGAATAGCAAGAAGGGAGTTTAGAAGCGTGGAATAGTATTCTGTGTCTCACAAGAGGATATCGCAAAAGCGAGAATGAATAGTACCTACAAATTACGCATGAGAACCACTACTTTCATGCAAACCTAGTCATTTACAGGCATAAGAATGTTTACATTATGACAAGTTATTTGAACAAATAAACCCAGAATGTAGAAAAATAATTTAAAATTGTACTTTTCTGGGAAAGAATAACTGAGTTTTGTAAGTCTGTATTTTTCTACTAAAAGAATTAATAACAACTTACACCTCAAATCTATACTCTCTATGTATTGAAAATGTTGAGTATCCATATTTTTTCTCGTTGTCTTTTTAAAATAGGCTTCAAATACCATGTTTTACTTAAAACAAATAAAATGCCCCTTCTTAAATGTTGCAAAGATGGAAATAAACTTTAATTCACAGATTTAAAAAATTGCTGTAAAATTTAAGACATTGGATACAACATACTTTCTAAAAGAACTCAGAGCACTGACAAAAGAATACTATGTGATTTTTTCGATTGTTTTCTTAAGATACAAGAACCTTGATGATAGAGATTTTAAATTATATATACTGCCTAACACACTGTCAGAGACAAATGTATATTGTTTGAAACACGTAACAGTAAAATAAGAAACTCAGATTCATGGTCCGTAATCTATACAGATGTTAGATGTTTAAGTAGAATTCTATAATATGTTTAAATGTTCAAGTAAAATTGAAAAATCTGGAATATTAGTTTGCAACTAACTACAGTGATATCTCATATGGGTAGATGCTCTACCAGGACATTCTGTTAAATATTCAGCATCGATGCACGATGTCTTTCAAGCAATCAGCATCTGTACTGTTATTACCATCTCATTTTCCATGTTTCATTAATTACTTTTCCATCCTACTTATAAGAATGTAAACAAGTGAATTAAGAGTCCTCCTATTTTTTATCATTATACCTCAGACAATTTAGTACAGCCTAGCATATTTCATAGACGTGAAGGAAACTTAGTTGAATTGAATTTTAAAAATATTTCAAGCTGACCCCATCCTATTATCTAGTACAGATTGGAACTATTATCTGGAATGCTTGGGTCAAGAAGTTCTTCAGATTTTGAATCTTTTTTGGGGGGGGGCAGGGATTTAGAATGTTTGCGTGTACATAATAAGATATCTTGGGGATAGGAACTAAGTCTAAACACAAAATGCATTTATGTTTCATATATACCTTATACACGTAGCCTGAAGGAAATTTAATACAATATTTTAAATAGTTTTGCACATGAAACAAAGTTTTTCATAAGTACTTATGTGTGGAATTTTCCACTTGTGGCATCACGTTGGCATTCAACAAGTTTCAAATTTTGTAGCATTTCAGATTTCAGATTTTTGAATTAGGGATGTACAACCTCTATTCCAAAACAGAAGCAAAAATGATGTGAAACTATCAGTGATACAAAGAAACAAAGAAACTAAGATTAAAAACATTGCACCTACTGACATACACACTATTCGAGGATATTTAACACTGCATGAAGAGGATAATACGATTTAATTACTTTAGCTTACATGAGTAACACCTGATCCAAATCCAAATCTGTAATATCTATTTTTTAACCAGATCAAATAAAGTGTGTTCAATAATAAAAGCTATAATTTAAAATAGATTTTCTTTAAAAAGAATTAATTTTTTAAAAGACTTCATAGATATGAACTAAAATTGAAAGCATTTATGTGTCAAATACATAAATAATCTTCAGTATTAAAAATATTAAGGTTTTTATAGTTAATTGAGATAATTCAATGTACTGAAATTTATTTCATCTGCACAGAAGAAAATAGAAAGTTCGATTTCTTTTATTGTTACTATTATTATTTTAAATCAAGCTATTCAGGCCAGCAGTGTCCCAGATACATTTAGGCAATATTATTTTTTGTGATAAAATAATCACAAACCATAAAATTTTGCTGTAAACTGGAAATTAAAAAATCAAATATGCCACATGTTAAGTGTAACTGGCTTTAACTGGAAATTAAAAAATCAAATATGCCACATGTTAAGTGTAACTGGCTTTTATATTTTATATTTTATATTTGTAAAATAATCACAAACCATAAAATTTTGCTGTAAACTGGAAATTAAAAAATCAAATATGCCACATGTTAAGTGTAACTGGCTTTTATATTTAAGGGTTTATTGACAATGCCAACATAATAGTTTATAATTATTAGTATTAATACCATTATTTTTATTCATAATCATGTTTTTATACCATATTTTAACAGGACTTGTCATTATATTATTTCAAACACTCAAGATAACCTTTTTATAACTCTAAAAGTAATGTCATTTTTTAAAATTTAGAAAAGTAAAACATAAAATATTTTAATCTCTACCTCAAAAGAAGCCTTTGAAAGTATTTTTAATTATTTTTTTTCAGATTGTCTATATTTATACATTTCTAATAATTGTGAAACTTTTAATGTATGATTCTAGCATAGTCTCGCATTTGTGGCATTTCAGTTATTTTCTTTCTGAAAGTATTCTATGTGTGAATAACGAAAATAAGGCAGTGATGAACATTCTAGTAACTTAGTTTTTTTCTTCTGCTATTAATACTGTCTTCTGATTATCTTAGTCTGACTAATTAGTAAGTGGCTATAAGAATAATTTGGTTGCTGAAGAGTTTTTTGTTTTTGCTTCAACACAGATTATTAAATTACCTCCCAAAGTCTGCACTAATATATATATTTTTTTCAAAACTTGTGATATGTCCAGTGCAATCTTATGTTATAAGTAATCATGACATAAATATTTGTGAAATGTGCGTCTGTGGTGCTCAATACAAAATCTGTGAAGTTGAGCTTAAAAATAAGTAATATTCTCATTCTTATACTCATTAATCTCGTTTTTAGTATTAAAATATTTTCTCAAGAAAATTTCTGAAAGCCAACTACAATATGCTGTTGTTAAATTTCTGTATTTCTTTCTGTAATTGACACGGAACACCACAGAAGGGAGAAGTTCCGTGTCAAACACCAGGTGGCCAATGCAAATGTGACCAGTAAAAGATAACTTCACGTATCTGATAATTTTATAACTACCATCAGGTTTACCAATGGTCGATTTCCTGTCACCATATATTCCAGTGAAACTTCACTACATAACGTAAAGAGATCATATTAGGTCAATGGATTTCATTGGGTTCACTCTATGACATGTTCCTTTATAGTTAGCATGATTGTAACTTTGGTACTCACTTTTATTTTGCTTTTCAGAATTTCTTTCTGTTTTTTCTCTTTAGCCAAAGAGATGGTATCATGCAAAGATTATCCATATATTACCTTATCAAATATTTATGAATATTCCACAGTTACCTTCTCACTTAATTTTGATATAAAATTTTCAAATTCAGTCATACAACTCAACTGTAATAACCTAAGGATGACTTCGGGCAAAATGAACAATGTTGTTCATTAAATAATACATTAAAGTAATTAAAGCACAGTGAAACATTTTATAAGTAACTAAGGTACTTCCCCCAAACTGACCATAAAAAAGCAGCTGTTGAAGAAGTGAGGTCAGAATAATGAGGACAAAGGGAAGGTGGGCCCACACTACGGGCACAGAACGTTAAAAGAAGGGAAGGAGAGAAGGAAGAGAGAGCAGTGGGGTGGCAAGGAGAAGTAAGAGAGCGTTTTAGACATTTCGGTGTTCAGGTCTTTATAATTTTACCAGTAGATTCCTTCAAAATTATAATATTGTGGAAACAAGCTCCCAATTTAACAGACCAGCAATGCTTTCCCCAAATTAAGGCATGCCAATTAGCATCCCTTCTTTCTAAATAAATCTTATAATATTTATGACATACAATAATCATACTCTGAATTATTAAGAGACTCACTGCAATGCACAGATCGAAATTCAGCTGCCAGTGGTCAGCAGGCAGAGACACCAGGGAGAGTTAACAGTCACGCCCGGCCAGCGGATGTGTAACAATGTAATCTGGCCGGGAAAGGCAGGTCTAGTGCTGCTAACACTTAACGTGTGAAAGTCGGAGTAGAGAAAATCTTGCCTACAACATGAAGAGCACCTGCCATGGTTAAATTAGGAAAGAGGACAGCTCACGTCCACAAAATCAATACGATCTCATGGTTGATATCTGCACATTCATGTTATTTACTGCTCAGAATATGGTACCTCTGAGAAAAGGGTCCAGGAAATAAAACATCAACAATAAAACAAACAAACAAACAAAAAACAAAGGCCCAAGCTGTTTAGCACAACTCTCAAATACAGGTTGTACCCAATTCAGAGGCATCTAAAATGAGATACCCTATGAATTAGGAACATGGTCATTAAATACTCAGTTGCCATTGAAAGTAATGAATTTTTAAAAAATACATAAAAGCAAAACAACTTGACTTCTAGCTACAGTGTATGAATGCATTCACACGTATATACAAAAATATATATCTGGAGACAGGGCTTGCAAAAGAGATACCCATGGCTCTATATAGTTCACTCAACTATTCAGAGAGAGGCAGGAATGTCTCAAGTTTAATGACCATAGTCACGAATTTTACTCATATGTTAGAAAAAAATGATGCAAATTGAAAAGATAATAGTATGAACGGAATCTAGAAAATATATGAGCAAGACAATAGTTTTTTTTTTCTTATGCAGAAGTCAGGCGGTCTCACATGGTCATACGGAGATCTAATCTACTCAGGCATGATATCTACACAGTGAATGAATGAGATGTTAAAATACTATCTGAAGACCATGCATGAGAATAGACTCGAAGCAAGGAGTAACAAGTGGTGTTATTAAACTGTAGTAGATCGATGCATTTCTATTCACTGTGTAGACCGTGTGTGTCTGTGGATGGAGCAGGGGGTGAACATAAAATAAATGCCCACTGTAAACAACATCACTACGACTGTCAGTATCTGCCCAAACACATCCAGCCGCTATCACCAACTAACGTCTCTTTTCATTCCTCATTCACACCATACCAACCAGCTACGTCTCGCGTCTATTATTGCAATATGGGTTATTACAGGGACTCTAGTCTGCTGGATCCCTTATTTGGAATGAAAAGTTAAATGAACCAGATTCTGGACGACATTTAGTGAAAGAGCTATAGTTTTAATGGTGATATTAAGGTAGTTATATTTTACACCTAACAGGCAAATTGTTTAATGTTTTGCAGGATATATTACTAATTGCAATATTAAATATTGGATAACATTGGTCTATAACCATTAATGAGACCAATAAATGAAAAATCTTTGGTATATCAATAATGACACCATAGACCTACTCCTATAATAATTATTGCTAGTATTTACTATGCTATCAAATAACTACAATGAATTGGAAAAATGACAATGTGCCTACATGTACAATAGACTCCATCTCTTTTAATTAGTAGCTGCATATGAATGATAAAATAGAAAAATGGTTTTGTAGATTTTGAAGATCTCTAAGTTCTTGTTTTACCTGAGTCCTTCAAATATTTACCCTTAATTCTTAGGCAAGTAGTTATCAGATCTTAACTTCCAAGTGAAGATCAGGTTTAGAGAGAGAGCTAAATAGAAACAATCACTTAATCACAATATTATGGATCTGTACCTTGCACCACATTTAATCCAGTACATTCCAAAAAAAGAAAAGGAATATCATAATTAATGAGAGCAATGTACCAAGACAAGATACACAAACAGCAAATGATACAGGAGAAAGACGGCTCGAGGTCTTGAAGAGCTACGTAACTGTAAACAGATAAAGCTGCAAAAATAGAGTGTGTAGGATACGAGGGAAGTAATTTTTAATGTAAAGAAAACAATAGCAACAGAGATGGAACCATCGTTTGTTCTAATCTTCAACATTCATTTCTTCTGCTAATCAGTTCTTTTTTTCTCCTTAAGAGAAGAGGTCCTCCCTCTGTTGCCCAAGCAGGAGTGGCGTGTCATAGCTCATTGCAACCTTGAACTCCTGAGCTCAAAGGATATTCCTGTCTGGGACTACAGGCACGCTCAGCTAATTTTTAAATTCCTCTAAATTCCTTTTAGAGACTGATTATCACTATATTGCACAGGCTAGTCTCTAACTCCTGGCCTCAAAGGATCCTCCTGCCTCGGCCTCCCAAAGATCCGGGATTAGGGGTATGAGCCACTGTGCCCAGCCTGTTTTGTAAAATTTTATTTTCTTGTAAAAAAGATAGTGTTGCCAGTATGATTTGTATTATTCCTCAACTCAACCACTTAACTTCATCTATAACAATGGTAACGATGTAAAAAATAAGTTAGCCAAAAAGAAGGAGAAAGGAGAGGTGAGAGCAGAGATGAAGACAAAGATGAAAATAAAAACGAAGAAATGAGCAAATATAAACAAATTTAAACTAAAATAAATTTTTAAAATTTATTTTTTAAATAATTTTTTTAAATTACTAAAATAATGTAAACCCTCAAGTTAAAACTGGCTATTATAAAACACATTTTTCTGAATGATTGACTAAACTGAATCTGATTTCCTTTCTTTTGGAAAGCAGTTCAGAATCATAACACTTCTTACACATTGTAGTGAAGATGTTTCCCCCTTGCTCATGCTTTGTATTGGGGCCAATATACAGATGCACAGATCACGCTGGACAGACTGCAGTGTGATGACATTCACTTTGATAATGGCCGTTCAGAAAACCAGAGAGAAATTTAAAAATAATTGGCTCTGTATTTGGTATTTAAATGTAATAAGCTGAATAACAAAACTCCAATTCATTTCACTTAGACTTTTAAAAAATATTTGGCATGAGTGCTTTAAAAGCAATTAGTAAAAAAGTTAATAAAACAGGCCATATTTACAAAAGCAAAATTAATGGCATGAACAGTAAGTGGTAAGGTATCCTGTTAAGTGATTAAAGATGTTTTCATTATTTAATGGCTGATATTAACTAACAGCAATATTGTACAATTCCAGTAGCACCAAAGAGAAATATACAAGTAATGAAGAATTAAACAGGCAATACCCAGCAGCTTCAATTCAGCATAATAAACTTATATTTTATTGCTTTCTGTGCTTAATAAGAATGCTAGGACTCATTTGTTTCAAAGAATTTCCAAATTTTAGCCAAAATGACTCTAAGATAATAACAAGTTCCTAAAACACAAATTAAAGCATTAATCTCCCAGGAAAGTAATCTCAGGGTAAGAATTACATCTAATCACCATTCTTCCATTAGACTTGTATGCTGCAACATTGACTCAATAAAACTGCCATCCAGACAGGGCAGTTTGATCAAGTCGAACGTTGCTGGCAAAAAAATTGCTGCTGCCACTGCTGTTTCTGCATTGAAGATTGGAAATAATGAAAGCATTTCACATCCATTTGCTTTTGCATAAATACACAGCACCCTGAGAATCTCAGCAATGGCACAATTACAATTTGGTTGTGTTCATCCAAGTATAAAAGTCTGTAGAGACTGCTTTATTTAAATACGAGCAGTCAAACGCAGAGCTTAAATATTAAGTGAACAATTTATTTGGGAAAATGTTATTAGGAGAAAGGAGAAATAAAAATCTCACTGCCACAAGAAGTACAAATTGGCTGACTTTTTGCTTAATTTTGGGATTATTGATATAACATATTGGCAAGATTTTGGAAGATGGCTGCATTTCATACATGAATGAGGTTGAAAAAAGGGGATATACAAAGAAAAAAAGAATAAAATAATTATATAAAAATTATAATCTTTATAATTATGTAAAAATAAAAATTACTTTGAGAACCATGGTTCGAGTAATTCTGAAGAGTAGAAATAAAGACAGGTCTCTGCTGAAGGGAAGAACACTGGAGACTCAGCATAACCAGGTGGTCGGGTTATGCCTAACCACTTGTCAGGATTAAACCTGATTAAATGGTAGAGATGTAATAGGATTGCCAAAATATGTAACATTAGCTCTACAAATTTGGAATCTACATCATGGTTCTAGCTATTATTCAATAATATAAGTTACTTTTATTAAGATATACAATTTTTTTAAAAAGAGCAACAAAGACACCAAGACTAGTTTAATCACAACAAAAGTGTTTCCTTTTTCTCCATATCAGTCACAGAGAGCCTGTAGCTTTCCTTCAGGCTCTGTCTATAGCACTCTTCCTCATTTTTTTTCTTCCCATGTCTGAAGCTTCTAATCTGCAGTCATGAATTCCTGAGACAGATTGCACATGAGCCACACCATAGCCTTATGAAAGAAAAAATATCTCAGCCATAGCACTCAATGATGCTGTAGGTGTGTAAATACACCCAGGCCCAAACCTGACCCATCACTCCAATTTTAGACACTCAGTCTTTGCCTCACTGCCTAGAGCCCTTTAACCCCAAACAGCATCAATCTCTGCCTCCATCCTCACTTACTCCCTAATTGGCTCCAAAATGTGACCTTTAAATTTCCACTGAAGTCTGTGATTTAAAAAACTTGAATTCTAATGAAAAACTTTCCAACAAAGTTGGAAAGGTACAGATGATTTCTCTGGAAACTTCTACCAATTCTACACAAACTACTGCACAAAACAGAAAAGGCAGGGAGGGGGGTATTTCCCAAGCCATTTGTTGAGGCTAACAGTTGCCTGGACCAGAGAAAAGATATTTTGAGACAGAGACAGAGAGAGAGAGAGAGGGGAGGGGAGAGAGAGAGAGAGGGGGGAGGGGAGAGAGAGAGGAGAGGGGAGGGGAGAGAGGGAGAGAGAGAGAGAGAGAGGAAGATGCTACAGACCAATATAACTCATGAATATAGACACAAAAATATCAATAAAATAGCAGCAAATATTATCTAGAAATAGTAATACATCATAGCCAAGTATTCCAGTAATGCAAGGCTGGTTCAATACTGAAAATGAATCAAAAATGAATCAATGCAATTTATCATATCAAAAGACTATAGGAAAAAAACACAAGTAATTATCTAAATAAGATGTAGAAAAATATTTGAAAATAATCAACATCCATTTATTTTAAAAAGACACAGGAAACCATGACTAGAAGGGAATTCCCTCAGTCTGACAAACAGCCTCAATGAAAAATCTATAGTTAACATCATCATACATGAAGATGAGAGACTGAATGCTTTTCCCCCAAGACTGGGAAAAAGGCAAGGATATTTTCTCCTGCCTCTCCTAATTAGCCTAATCAGCGTCATACTTGAGGTTCCAGCCAGTGCAACGAGGCAACAAAAAGAAACAAACAAAAGGCCTCAAGATTGAAAAGAAAGACACAGAATTTTATCTATTCACAAATCCCCCAAAATATACATAAAACATTTTAAAACAAGTGAGTTTAGCATTGTCATACAAAACTAAGCAAATATGTAAAAGGCAACTTATATATACTAACAATCAATATTAGGAACTTTTAAAAGGGTTTCTTTTAGAATAGCACCCAAAACATTAAATATTAGGTACAAATATAATGAAATATGTGCAGAATCAGAATGTTGAAATCTATAAAATATTGATGAAAAAATAAAATGTAAATAAATGGAAGTATATGTAGTCTTCGTGTTTTAGAAGACTCGGTATCAGTAAGATGTAAATTCTCTCCAAATTAATATATTTTTGTAGAAGTTGATAAGCTGAGACTGACAGAAGAATTAGAGAGACTAAACAGTTTTTTTTAAATAAATATGTTTAAATACTTGCATATTAGATTTAAAGTCTTACTGTAAAACTAAAATTATCAGGATAGTGGATACGGGCAAACGGATGGACACATATATCGCTGACACACAATATGATCCAGAAATGCATGTATGTGCAGATATGTGCATATAACTGAATCTGAACGAAGTATAAAGGCAATTCATTAGAGAATGAATATTATTTTCCACAATTGTTGCTGGAACTAATGGGTATCCACATGCAAAGAAAAAAAGAGAACTATCTATACTTGGCAGCTTCGCATCACATAAAATATTTAAATCCAAATAGATCACAGACATAAACATAAAATCAAAATACAAAACTTTTAGAATAAAATATAAGAAAAAAATGTTAGGACCTTACATTCAGCAAGGATTTCTTAGATATGACACCAAACATGAATCATTAATGACAATAATTAACATGCTGTGATAAAATTTAAAATTTCTACTCTTCAAAGAGATGCTGTTAAAATGAAGAGAAAAGCTGCAGACTGGAAAAATATATATTTGCAAAACACACATGTGGTAAAAGATTTGTATGCAGAAGATACAAAGAACTCCTAAACCTCAATAATCATGAAAAAAGCCCCAATCTAATTTCACAGATATGTATATGTCTGTGACTTCGAAAAAACTGGTAATTATTAACTGATTGCTGCTCATGTTTTAGATATTTATCCTTTGCTGCCTTGTTGTCTACTACAATGGTTCTCAAATTTTAGCACGTATTAATATCACCTAAAGTGCTTATTAATAAACAGATTTTAGTATTCCACTCCAACAGGCTGTGATTCAGCAGACCTGGGTGGGGCTGAAAAATCTGCATCTCTAACAAACTCCCAGGTGGTGATGCTCCCGTTGCTGGTCTGCGGCCCACGCTCTGAGAATGGCTGCTGTAGTGGACAGATGCCTACGTCATGGTCACTACAAGCTGTGTGTTGTGGGCCAAGGTATGTGTGTTGCTTGTCTGCATCTCCCCGCACTTGTCACTAAAAACCACACAATTAACCACGCAAGTGTACCTAATACGTTTACAGTAGGGATTAAATAAGATAATGTTTTTAAAAGTATCTTATAATCTTTTAAAGTACTAATCAAAGAAGAGATATTACAGTGGTATTTCTTTGTTTATACAGAAGGATTATAAACTCCGCCTGGGAGGTTTTGGAAAGATCTTTAGTGTTGTTGGTATTGTATTTGTATTGTTTGTGATCGTAGTATAACAACAACATCCGATGACATTATGCTTTTATAGATATCATATGACAGCTAGTATCTCTTGGGCACTTGCTATGACCATCAGTTTATGTTTCCATTTAGCACTCAGTTACTCCGTAAGGTAGGTACTATGACTATTCTTATTTAAAAAGTAGAAAGCACAGGTAGTAAATAACAGAGCTGGGTTTGAAGAAAAAGAGTCTAAAAAAGGAAGACATATCATTTTCTTTCAAAATATTAAGGAGGCACAAATGTTTTAGTTACGTGGATTGCTTTTGTAATGCTTGAGTCAGGGCTACAAGTGTGTGTCACCTAGATAGTGCTCATTGTACCTGTTAGGTAGGTTTTGCCATCCCTTCCTCCCCGCTCTCCCTCCCCCCAAAACATACCTTTTGAGCATTTCTCATACCAGCCTTAACAAAATCCAAAGCTATAATAGCATAAAATAATTTGGTGAGGGGTGTATTAGAATTGAAACTTGCAGACGCAAAATGTACAATATTGCTCTTGGCTGTTTAAGAAAGTGATGCCTCACACTATTTTCCATTGTGTATGATATGCGTAAGTTTAAAATAAATAACTGCATGACACCAACCATACTCTCATATAAACAGTATTGTGATTTTTATGGTTCCTATTGTATATTTTCAATAAGGTCAATATAATATATTGGTCTTTCTACATGCTGCATTTATCTCTATATAAGATAATAATTGGAATTATAGATTCACAGCACTCATGTCTTCAGTTTTCTATCTGCTGCTGGCATATGATTAGCTCCATAAAAAGACAGATTTGGGAATGAACACATTCTAACAAATACAGCCACGATAAAACTATCTGAGCTCTTAATTTGGAAATGGTCATATTTAATATTTTTTTGTTTTCTGCGTATTAATTGCCATTTAGCTAGTGGTGATGTCTAACCAGTTGGCAAAAGAAAGGATGATTTATATATTTAGATAGCATGGTTAAGAAAAAGATGATTTTTATGTTTATAGACAACATGTTCAGAAACATTCCTGGGTAACCTATTCTAAACAAATTCAAAGTCAAAAGATACAATAAACAACCTCGAAAGCCATAGTTCTATGCAAAATGACAGCCTGCAAATGGCCACTGCAATTTAGAAAAGCCTCAGTCATAGCTGGAATTAATATTCAGCACAGATGCTTGGTTCTACCTTAGGAAATGCACCGTTAACAGGCTACACATTTTGCCAATTTATGATCAGAATTACGTCATACATAGGATATACAATACAATAACATGACCAATGAGACAACATTTCAGAATCTCAAATTTAGCCCTATGTAGTTTTACTGATTTTTCAGAAAACGCACTTTCAATGCCTAGAACTATTTTCCTAAGAAGAATTCAACAATGCATAGAAAATCCATTTTATTATGTATACAAATATATATTTATTATGTCAGAAAGTGACAAGCAATATAATTCTTCAATAGCTAGCGTTCTTTGTTTTGTGAGGGGCATTTGAGCCAATCAATATAGAAAAGTGCAAAAATTATGCATTTCCTCTAGATTAGCCAATAAAAGTATCTCCTAATCATGTAGGTGAACTAGAAAGAGGTTCTGCACTGATAACATTGGTTGGTGAATTTAAACAATTGCCATTTCATTGTGTTTATTATTACTATTAATACCTAACATTTACTGAATGTTTAATATATGCTGTGCCTTTTGTGGCATAATTTGTGTTAACCAATTAAATATTTATCAATTTAACATGAGGAAATAGAGGTTTGGGAGCAAAAAAAATAACATTAAATATTATATAGCTAATAGCTGCAGAAATATTTGAACCTATTATTAAAAAATTATTCTATATTGTTTGTCTCATACTTGAATAATTAGTCTTAATGAGTCGATAACTATCTAAAGAAGTATAATCAGCAGGAAGACTAAGTATATTTTCCTCTGCCATGCAAATGTCTAACAATACTCAATATTTTCTATTAGAGTTGAAACAAACATGTAACCCATGTGTGATAATTTTATATTTTAACAAGCTTTTTACTTCAAAAAAGTAGAGAAACATATAGATAATTTTAGCCCCTTGCTATTTAAGTGATTCTGAAAGGCTTTTATGAATATATATAATTATTGATAAAATGCAGAAATGTGTAAATTTTAGCCTTTCAACATTAGGGTGTGTGTTCTCATATATGTTGTGGAGGAGAAACTTCTTAGGTAATCTGTTAATATTATCAAGTGAAGTAATTTATATTCCTGAGTATTTTATTTTAATTGGCATATAAGCTTGTTAGCAATTTTGTGAGAATCCCCAAAGGCATATTTTTTAAAAAGATATTTACTTAAAATATTTAATGTAATTAAATGATAATACTTCAAATTACAAATACATGATAGATTAACTTTCCACTAAATTAGACATCTAAGAAATGTTTAGAGTGATATTATGCTATTTGTTCAAAAAGTATATACAAAATAAATGATTTTTTCAACCTTGCTGATTTTTACATTCTTTAGTATAATCCATTGTCATATTTCCCAATTATTTTTCACTATAAATACACATTTAATTTATAGTCAGAAAAAACTGGAGGGCTCAAAGTGTATTCATTGAAATCCCTGAGCTGGAGGTGATCTATTAAATTCCAGGGGTTTTCAATCTTTTTACAATAATTTTTTTTTCCAAATAAAATCTTTTTTGGAACCCAAAATGAATAAAAGTAACGAACAGACATCTCTGGCATGTGAATTGCTGTGGTCTGTGAGGACCACTTAGTTACTTGCAGAAGCCCTGAAGCATCTCCGAGTTCTGACAAAAATCATTCCTGAGCTTGCTTTGCTGACACGCATTCCAGACCTCTGACTGCGGGTCAGACTCCTCTCCCGTCTACTCAAAACCAGAAGGCATCACATTCTAAATTAAAAAAAAAAATAGCTTTATTTTATATGGCACATTTTGTCTTCCTCAAATAAAATGTAACGGGTTCAAAGGCGAGGCCTGAGGAAGAAGCCAGCACCAGGCTGCGTGTGGAGCACACCGAGGCTTCGCTTCCCACACCGCCCGCTCCTTCGCTGCCTCCCGTGGAGGCTGGAGGCCACGGGGCTTTCTGAGGCTGCTCACCACGAGACACGAGTCACCCTTGTCAAATTTACAACAGAAATAAGCACATGTACATATTACCCACATGAAAAATCCAACCCACTTGGAAATGAGCAGATCCAATTTGCTTGAAATTGGATATAGATTAACCTCATACAAGGCTTTAAATAATCAAAAGTATTTCACAATTTTATTTTTAAAAAATCAAATTAAATAGAGCCAATTGTCTTTTTGATTTTTTTTACTTGTTCATTTATATGTTACATGTTACTTTATTCTTTTCTTGTTATTTTATTATTAATTAAAATATGTTTTTAGTAAAATCTATTCTTTAAAGCCATCAATAAAGGAACGAGAAAATGTCTTATACTCTGCAAAAGAAGACTAACTTCTTCTTGGAACTCAATCTCTTTACCTTTGAGAGATCCCATTTTCTCTGCTTCACATTTGTTTTTCATCCTAGAAGCGGCATTTATACCAACAGAGGATGAGTAAATAATATTTATAGGAAGAGCAGGGATATTTTAATAAAAGTAATATATTAATAAGAAAAACTTAAATAGCTTTAGGTGATACTGGCATGTAAATGTGAGCCCTGAAATGTCTGAAGTCTGCAATAAGACAGAAAACTATATGTGAAATGGTTTCACTGAATTTTCTTCTTACTAGAGTGGGCAAGATATGTCTGTGCTAAAATTCTTTCTAGAAAACCTGTTCTCACACTTTCCTACCAATTTGTATTGCATTCCAGGGTCCATCAGACATAAGCATCATCTCTCCTAAAACTGAGATGAGTATTCAGATGTTTTACCCCTTGTTTTCTAATCGTAAGTTAAAGTTTATCACTGGAATTTCTGCATTTTTAATGGCAAGCACACATTTCTTTAAGGACACGTTAATTGAAAAATGTATATGACAACTACTTAGTAAAGTTTCATGAGATAGTATTATTGATTAATCATGGGGTTTTTTGCTGACAAAATAGATTATTTGACATATCAATCTAAAGAATTTCAATCTCTAAAATATTTATTTTTTTGGATTAAGAATTACGCAGGTTCTATCTTACAATGTCAGCTTCAATAATCTCTCCCATCTCATGTTCTTCTGCAACGTGACCTTGCCACGCTTCCATTAGGTCTATTTCTCTATCTTCTTGAGTCTGGGTGGCCCCTGTGAAGTGTTTTGACCAATAACATGCGACTGAATGAAGCAACCTCAGTCCCAGGGCAGCAGTTAACTGGATGAAGAGTTTCTGCTTCCTGTTTCTGAGGCGCCAATAGGCATATGAAAATGTGAAAAGAAAACCAAGCTGTGAGGGGGTCGAAGCCAAGGGGAGAAGCCCTGGAGATTGAGTCTTCTCCTTGAGAAGAGGGGCAGGGAACCAGGGGCAATGAGGAGACAGACTTGTGGGTGAAGAAACCCAACGTCTTGGAAATAAATCCTACAGCCTCAGTCACTTCTGCTCATACTCCACACATCCCGGACAAGACAGTCAGTGGAGAGCTTTCCACTCTTGACAAAATTTGAATAAGATAAAATGCTTGTTCCCAGCCACTGAGCTTTGGGGGTCATATATCAAAGCAATAGATAAAAAACAAGCATTAAAGTGTCTGTGTTTATGTCTAATGATTTTATATTATTTGAGGCTAACTTAATTTTCAGAGGCTTGGTTTATCCAGGCAGGAAACTCTTGTAAACAAATTCTTAAGGGCTAATTTTCCAAGGCACATAGCCCAGCTGCTATATGCCTCTTTCCTAGTTGCCAAAAAAGATTGTCAGTCAGTTCAAAGAAGTTTGTTAAGGTAAGTAAAGGCATTGGCCAATTGCTTATTAGCCAATACACAGAAGAAAAACAACAAAAAAGTTTAACAACCAGAATCTTTAGGTGGTTACCGAAATTATTAATTCTACCTCCTTATATACAATTATAATAAGAGATTGTGAGTTTAGTTCTAAACATTTTTGTAGTTGAACATATTAAATTCATATTTGAGAAAAATAAGAGAATTCTAATAAATACGAAATATAAAAACTATTTTCCTCAAAGGCCAGAGGCCATATTATTTATTTCTCAATTGATTTTCTTCCATATTTAGAATTATCCAGCATATCTTAAATTTTAAATAATTGAAATAAACGTGTTTCACAAGGGACATAAATGTCAAAAGTTCAAAGAACACTACAGTAATTGCTGTCAACGATTTAGACTTCACTGTCAAATAGTTATATAACATGGTTTAAATGAAAGTAAAGGCCATGAATTTAGTATGAATGAAGTGATATTTTTCAAAGGATAATTTATTTTAAGAGCTTGTTCAAAATCTATTATAAATGCTTTATAAGATTTCATTATTTCAACTCTTTTGATCCATGTTGTTATAAGGCATTTTTACTTTCTGATATTTTTCTGCTTAAGAGTTTCTAATTTTATGATTTATTAAATGTATTCTGATATTTTATATACAGAGTCATGTAACGACATCCTGGTCAATGATGAACAACATATACAACCAGGGACCCATAATATTACTTTGCCTTTTCTATGTTTAGATATATTTAGATACACGAATACTTGCCATTGTGTTGCAGTTGCCTACAGTGTTCAGTACAGTAACATGCTGTACAGGTTTGTAGCCCAGGAGCAACAGACTATATTGTACAGCTAGGCTATACCATTTAGGTTCGTGTAAGTATACTTTACAATGTTTGTGCAAAGATGCATTTCTTAGATGGTATCACCATTGTTAAGCAATGCATGAGTGTATATACACAATTTTATAATATCTGCATTCACTATATTATTGTGAAATGATTAAATTATAAACTTATGCTTTCAGTGATTAAGACTTTGATTTGTTATCATTGATTTCTTCATGAAAAACTCAATTATCGTATACAGATACAAAAAGTTTAAAATTAACAAATTTATTTAAACACTAGAATTATATGATAAAATACTCTAAGGTCAAGTAAACAATAAGGGACTGGGTACGGCGGCTCGTGCCTGTAATCCTGGCACTTTTGGGGAGGCAGAGGAGGATCACTTGAGGCCAGGAGTTCAAGACCAGCCTGAGCAACAAAGCCAGACTCCATCTCTACCAAAAACAGAAAAGTTAACTGTGCATGGTGTAGTCCCAGCTACTAGGGAGGCTGAGACAGGAAGATAACTCAGGAATCTCAAGTTGCAGTGAGCTAGGATGACACCACTGAACTCTACCTGGGACAACAGAGTGAGACTGTCTCAAGAAAAAAAAATTTTTTTTAATGTAAACAGTTAAGTTTTTTTATTATTATGAAGTAGCTATATAGCCATTTTTATTTATTATTGTATATATTTCAGGTGTACAACATGTTTCGATATACATATACATAGTGAAATAATTACTATAGTCAAGCAAATTAACGCATCTATTCATCACCTCATGTGATTACTTTTATGTGTGTGGTAAAAGCACCAAACAGCTACTTCGGCGAATTTTCAGTGTCCAATACGAGATTTTTAACTATAGCAGTTCTCATGCTGTTCACTAGATTTCTAGTCTTATTCATCTTACATGATGATGAGATATTTATCATAAGTAGATTCAATTGCTAAGAAGAACCTTTCAAATACATATGTTTTTACATTCTGTTGAAATTTCAAAGAGGCTGGTTGTCAAGAACATCACATTTCATCTTTTTATACTATGGATTTTAAAAAGCCAATTCAGTGAGGAATATAAAGTGGGTTTTTTTTTGGTAGAATATCACTGGTTTTCAAATAATTCTTCAGCAGCAGAAACTTTTTAAAAAATTTTTTTTTAGTAACCAAACCTTCCTCACAATTGCAATGAATGAAGCAGATGAGAATGTCAGTTTTCTAGGGAGCTAGGGGTGGGGATTGGCCACATCCGTGCCTGCATGATCTCGCTCTTTCCCGCTGACAGAGTTCCTGAAGCATCTCTGCAGATGTTCAGGGTTTCCAGCACACCATTCAGAAACCATAGCACTGGGTCAGTTAGGATCACTGTCATAAATCTATGTATTTTATGCAGTGAACAATGGATTTAAACAAAACGTCATCCCCCACCTCCCAAATAAGTCATCCATACTTGCCCATAATGCCCGAAAGAAAGTCTTTGAGGCACACACTGACCTGGGTACCAGTGGTCAAACATTTTCAGGCCCTAAACGGTATCCAGTCCCCAGCACCACTCACTGGTGGTGGTGGCAGCATGCACCACGCGCTGCCTCTGCTCTGCGTCTGTCCCGGCCCCTTGCACGTAGGAAGGGCCACAGCCTGGCTCATCCACAGCAGCAACTTAGTGTCCCCGTTAGCCCGGTTAGTAAAAGGCCCATGCAAGAGCCTACAGTCTCTGAATCTTCAGTAATGTCAAACAAGGAGGCCACCCGTTTCAAATCGTTTGTTCTCAACCTGGAGGGACTTTGATCAGCTTGGTCCCAGGTGAATACAGGAGGAGGCCCCCTAACCCGCCCCCGCGAGATGTTCCTGTTACACACTTGCCTCAACACTTCAAACACACAGAGTCGGGGCTTCTCTCCTACTTGCATTATTCTATTCGTCAACCACTTTTTGACAATGTGGCACATCCACTGACAATCAACCATCCGTCTGGTAGACCTTTCCAAGCATGTGACTGAGCTAATAATTTATTTGAGTCATTGGTCTCGGCTTCCAAGTGCTGCGCGAATGCTCTATCATTCGGGTACACAGAGGATAGACACAGATAGATGTGTATCGATAGATACAAAGTGACTGTAGTCTTCGATAGGAAATGAATAATTTATGAATAAGTTTTAAACATTTTATAAAGCAGCTTTGAAGAATACTTGATTAGCAAAATCCTTGTATGACTATGTTTTGAGCAATTTCTGAAATGTGAAAGGTGGTCATTAAATGTTTATTGTACATTAATGAGCACCAGTGCTTGTGAGATGACCTTGGGCTTGTGAAACAAAAATACACATAATTATGTAATATAGAGTCTCTGTATAATTGATATACAATGTAATATAAAATAATTTTTATCATTTCATTCTAGACGTAGACAGCGAGAGGATTAGGCCACAGGGTATCTGATGCCCTTTTTGCTTTACAGCCTCTATCCACGGGGCAGAGCTAAGTGCCACCTGAATGACGCGATGCCTCTCCAGTTGTCTGGGGTAAAGAATCTTTTTTGTTTTCTTTTTTATCTCCTATCTGTTAAGAGAGTTTATAAAGTACATTAAAAATAGACTTCTAAGAAAAACCCACATACACAACATGGAAACCCATTTAAAACATGTAATTTAAAAAAACACTAGAATCACTACATCAAATTGCTAGGCAGGCCTTACGCCTGCACCCTCGGTCTCCGCCCTGCGCACCGTGGCCCGGGGACCCAGCCGCACCCTGCGGCACCACGGTCTGTCTGCACGGTCTGTTCCCTGAGACCCAAACCAAATCCCCAAAGGTGCAGAAAGCATGGACTGCGAGATGCACTCTAGTGCACTGTTAGTGGACTCTGTACTTGCAAATTCTCCTACTGTCTAAGATTTATTTGTAACCCCCAAATCAGCGTTCACTGTATTTTCTTTGTCACTTGTGGAAATGGGCAGAGCAGGGAGAAATCCGAATCGCCCACCGCACGCATCCCCCAGCTGAGGCCCAACAGGCGATGCTCCGCCTTCCTGTTTGAGCTCTCTCGCTATAAACAAGTATCCTTTCCCAAGGTCTATTTATGAGCCACGGTTCCCACATCTTTGTGCTTTTTGTCAGTGATTTTTCTGTTCAAAGTGATTCTGAAGCAGAGTGCTGCCCGGTGTTCCTAAGCACGAGGAGGCCGTGACGTGCCTTTGGGAGAAAACACCCATCACCTAAGCTTAACTCGGGCAGGAGTCACAGTGTTGTCGCCACAAGTTCAGCGTTAATGAATCAAGAATATGTATTAAATGAGATGCCTTTGAAGAGAAACACACTCGAAACAAGTTTAGGTATCGATCAGTTGATGAAAATGCTGTGACCAGAGGCTCTTAGAACCCAGCTCTGCATTTCCTTTGGGGGCAATGGCTCAGTACTACCTGATGACAGACAGAGCTTAAAACCCTTCTAGACTTTGCCATATTAATTTTTTAATTCATTGAACAAATACAAAATACCAAAAGTGAAAATGCCTGAAAGTATTTCAGGAGCGTGCTATAAAAGATTGCTTCCAAATTTAGGCTTTGTTCCCAACACCAAAAATAAATCAACTGAATATCTCTTTGAATACTTATAAAGCCCAGACTTTTGTATTTCTTCTATAAAATAAATACTTGAGTTATTGAAAGTATAGGGAATGTTGAATCTTTTAAATACATATACATATTACATAGAAATAAGTTGATCAAAGGGCTTTATAAGGATAATATTTCAACCAGTCTTGGATTTTAGAGACCTAGTGAATATTTAATTCACATTTTATGGTAAGGCTTAGGACTTAAGATCTGTCAATTAAGCCAACAACAATTCAATATGTGTTAGGGTCACAAGGATGTCAGCCAAGAGCAGGCTCCCTCAACCTGTTGGTTTCTGATATAGCAGATAAATAAAACATTCGGATTGATTGTTAAGTAGTTAACAATCCTTGTTAATTTGAAAAATAAAAACACATAGATGTTTAAGTCAATCAGGTGAACATACTCAATTTGGCATGCAGATTAATGGACAGAAAAATTATTTTAATCACTAAAGGCAAGCAATTAACAAAGGAGGCGCTAGTACAAGTGTGACTAAAACACAGAGACTGGTGTATTTCTAACGCCTTTGGCTTATAAATGTTGCTAAGGCAAGCCTAGGTAAAGCCCGCCACAGGGCCAAGGCGCTGTTGTAATGAAGCAGGTCTGCCCTACACCACTTATTGTCGTACTCCGGAGGGAAGAGTTTCTTGAGCTTTGAATGGCACCTGCAGTTTCTGAGGAGAAAGGAGTTACAGACTCTAGTGTCACAAGGGTTCAGAAGAAAAGAGCAGTAAGGATCGGAAGAAGAAATCAGCTGGATAAAGACTATTTTATAGTCTGTTCAAACACTATGGAAAGATAGCCAACCACTACTTTTAAATAGCCTAAAATAGCTTCCAAGAGAGTGGCTTTCTAAGATTTTATTTTGTAGAGAGTGAGTCTCCTAAGATAGAAGGGACCTCAAGACTTTATCGTTAAAGAACAGCAATTAATAACTAGATATTGCATTTAGAGGTTATTTTAAATTATAGTATTCATATTTCTTATATAATTCTTTGATGCCATCCTTTTTCATAAAGTTTCTTATCTTCCAGAACAATTTTAAAACAGAAATATCCTGGCTACTAGAGATATGAATATGCTAAATAAAACTCCTAAAATCGATCATTTTTATGCTGCTATGAGACATTAATTTGTATTGTCATTTTCAGCTTTCCTATATATTCCCATTTTGACAATGGATAGCTTCAGCCCGAGAATGGAATCATTTTCCCACCATGTATGTAATGAGTGGATTTAATGTTCTAAATTCCATGGTATACAAACATAAATGAATTAAATTTTTCTTCAATTCTTTCCCTCAAATGTGGTGTCCCATTGCATCTATAAGACTTAGAGGAACCCCAAGTTTTCCGATAATTTTTAGTTGTAAAGGATTGAGCCAAGCACGATTTAAAATCCCCACCTCATGAGTGATTGACGTCTCACCTGCTCTCCACTCTCCAGTATGAGCCTCCAGGGATGTGAATGAGAAAGGCATGGCCGCTTCCTTCTCTGTCAAGGGTCTGGTGGGGAAAGATGTGTGCTGGCTTGGTCTGGGACTCCAAATTCTCTACCAAAGCCTCACTCCTCTGGTGCTGGGTCTGAGGAGAGGATGTAGGGGCAGAAGGGCACATATCTCTTTCCCTCAGTTCCCACTTTGTAAGTAGAGAACTAGTGTTTCTCTGGTCATCCACCATCTCAGGACCACGTGTGAGTTCTTCGCAGGGTCCTTCAAGGCCTTCCCCAGGCACACTCCCCTGCCAGGGGACATCCTCTTCCCATCTCCACTGCCTGAAAAGGAGAAACCCGCCCTACCCAATATCACATATCTGGATTATTGTTGTCCTTCAGTCTACAAGCCTGCGCCTATTTCAAAATCCTCACACCATACTGTAGCCTCAGTTATACCAAAGTCACACCTCCTTCCCCACACGTGCAAGATGTTTCTTACAAGGAGATGCCTTCACATGGTACGATGCAAAACACAGTCCAATACATGTTCAACTGATCAATATATCTTAACCCAAATAGATTAAATAAGTTTTTAGCTTTAAATAGATTGATGTGAGTTCAGAGGATATTATAGAAGAGAATACACAAAATTTTACATGATTTTAAAATATTTTATATATATGTTAGTAATATCAGACACCTAATTTCCATAGAATAACTTAATAAGGGATATATAGCTAGCAAATAAAAAATCTGCTGGGTTCTTGTCACTATGATAGTCAATTAATGTTTATATCTTTGACATTCATTTCACCATCTCAACAGTTAGTTGAAAGGTGGGAAATAAAAAGAAACAGTTTCCTATGTGTATCAGTTATTGATTTTAACTTTATAAATTGTACATCAATAAGCATATGTAAAATGATATAGAGTCCACAAGCTATTATTTAAAAACTAAAAGTAATTTTTATTTTGAATTTAGTTAGGTAAGTTATTACTATATTAAATTATGTTTATTTTATCTAAAGTAGTGCATATTTGATTAATAAAAAAGACATTCAGTTATATTAATATGTCAACAAGTAGACCGTAACATCTCATTAGTTTAGATGCTGAAGAATTAAATGAGTTTTGAGTGTGCCAATTTATTAATAACTTTTGAAACTGACCTGCTCCCTCTTGATTTATGTCTAAATTTATTAATGCTTCTGATAATTAAATTAAAATCAGGTCACTACCACATACTCACAAGAGACTGAACAGATGCAAAAGAAATGTTTAATCATGTTAGTGTCATCCTTCATTCAAAGTACTTTATGGAATATTAAGCAATTCACTAAAGTATTTTTGTATCTCTACTTAAGAATGTTAAATACTTTTTTCTACTCATGGGAAGAAATTATAATTCCATTCTAACTGAGACCATAGATGACAAAGGGTATTTCCTTTTTTGTGAAAATGTGCCAAAGTTAATGAATAAATTTCCTGGAGAAGAATGTCTTAAGTTACATAATATTAACATTTTTTTATTAACTTTTATTAATAGATCATTTTCTTTCCACTCAGAATCCAGCCTAAAATAATTAGGTAGGTCCACCTGTTTTTGATGTATCTCTTTAATCTCAACTGAACAAATATTTTAAGTAGTTTTCTGACATTAATTTCCGGCTTTTCTTAAGAATTGGAGGAACCATTTCCTATGCAAAGTTATGCCTCACTTTTCTTATATATATAATGAGGATATTTATGTTTCCGAACTAATAGGGTTGTTGGGGGAAATTATATGAGATAATGCATGAAAAGCACTGATCATAGTCCCTGATGAATACATAAGTGTAAACAAACTAGTACAATAATTATTATTAATATTATTCCATAATCAACACTATAAAGTACTGTGATAAAATGCAATCAACCAGAGGATTAGAAACCAGATTCCCTGAGACTTACAATGGAAATTAGGGTCAAACAGAATTCATCAGTAAGAGCATAGGAAAATTTCATCAGGTGATTTGAAAGTTTCTCTATATTTCTTGCATAACCAAGAATCAGTTGCTATTTGAATTGAGCAAAAAGCAATTTTTCATGAAGTAAAAGATAGTTCAGTCACTCACTCATTCAGTATTTATCGATCAGAACTTTCGGTCAGCTATAATATCACCACAGCAACTTAAATGATCTCCTTGATTTCTTTCTCTCTTCTCCCTGCAATCCTCCACCCACTTGCAACACAGCAGCCAGAGTGATCTTCAAAAAAACTCATAAATCTGATAAGGACAAATCCCTGCTTAAAGCTGCCCAGTTGCTGCCCAGAGAACTTCAGATAAAATCCAAATAGCGTGCCCTGGCTTACGAAGCCCTACTTGGTTAATCTCCCACGCTGACCTTTCTGAACACGATATTCAGCTCTACCCGTGACCCACCATACTGGCCTCACTCTTGCTCCTCAAATATGCCACGTGTATGCCCTAAGTCAGAATGAACGTGCCCTGATCCACGGGCTGGCCCCCCCTCACCTTGAGCCTAGAGGCAGCCTCCTCCGAGGAGGCATTGTTGACAGCGTTGATTCCCATTGCACCACACTTAAAAAACCCTTCTGCAGCATTTCTCTACATCTGTTTCTTAATTTATGTCTCAAATGTTTAATCTCCATCCTCCTCCTCTAACACGAAAGCTCTGTAGTGGAACCGGCGCGCTCTTTCCCCAGCAGGGAAGTTAAGTCGAAGTCGAAGTTAACAACTACTAGTTGAATAAATAAAAAATCTCTTATGCTTTGTTTATTAATCCTTTACTGGCATCTTTTCCAATGCAACTTTCTGGAATTTATAGATAATATGTGTTTTCACATAAAAACAAAAAAAAATATAAATTACCATCTCTATGAAATTTTTAATTACCTTTCCCTAATCTACAAAACAGACACAAAATTAAAATGATTTGAATTGAAAATAGTTTACTATTTAAACTAGGGATAAGGATAAAAACTTTCTTATGTAAACTTGTATAAATCTAACAATCAAGTAAACTAATAAGAAATAAAATGAAGTAAATCCTAGTTTATGAAATTATCAGTACTCAGCACACACTAGACATCAATAAGTCTATATTTCAGCTCTGACTCATTGGGCTCTTGCCCCACATCACTGTTCCTTTTGCTGTTTGTTACTCTGCAGTCCGTACAAACAATATCAAGCTCATTAACCACCTATGCAAACCCATGCTTCCTTTGGCAGCATCACCGCCATCCTCTGACCTCTCAGATGTAGATGTCATCTTCAAAAGCCATTCCTCACACACCTCCTTTGTCCTAAATATCCAAGTAGTTATAAAATCCTGATGCAGCTTGCTCTGAAGTGTGCCACAGGTTCTTTGCTTTTGTGTCCAAAAAGTCCCCATTTTTATCCAGAGTGGTGTTACTCTAGTAGTATTCAAGCTAGTCTCTAGGTACCACACATTCTCTCTGCCCTAGTCCATCTTGCATGCAGCAGCAACTAAATTGTCCAAATCTATGACTATTATCACACCATTATCTAAATCTGAAACTTAAAATGGCCCTAGATCTTATTATATATCACATTAAATATGAAATATTTAAGGTCTTTCAGCTTCTATTTCTCTCTCTCTCTTAGACAGTGTCTTGCTCTGTCGGCATGGGCTGAGGTGTAGTGGCATCATCACAGCTCACAGCAACCTCAAACCCGTAGGTTCAAGGGATCCTCCTGCCTCAGCCTCCCAAGTAGCTGGGACTATAGGTGTGTTTCACCATGCCTGGCTAAGTTGTTTATTTTTTGCAGAGACTGGGTCTTGCTATGTTGCTCAGGCTGGCCTCAAGTGATGCTCCCTCCTAGGCTTCCCAAAGTGCTAGGGTCACAGGTGTGAGCCACAGCGCCCAGCAGCTTCTATTTCAATATCCAGCCTTGTCCCTGCTTCTCAGATCTCAGGAAATGGAGCACAGATAAACTGATAGAATATGTGGAGAACCCATGTATCAAGCCACACACTTCTCAAGGGTATAGACACTGTTTATTACCTCACATAAGACCTGGTGCACAGTAAGCAGTTAAATTTATTGTGTGTGTTATTAATGTATTCAGCTTAACTGAGTTTTAAATTCTAAGTGTTTCAAATTCTAAGTGGAGCAGAATTTAATGGGAGAATCTGCTCAGTGACATGTTTCTATTTGTTAAATAAGTATTCATAATTTTCTTCCTGAAATACAGAAACCTCCATTGTGGTCTACAAGGAAAATAATTCCACTGTAATGAGAAATATCAAATTGCCACCATTATACAATGGCAACTGTGTATATAAGCCACAAATGATGTACGCATCGTGATAATCACCTAAGGAGGTTAAATGATGAATTAATAATGAGGCACACAGTAAGAAACAGGGATTTCCATTTCATTTTAAAATGTAATAAAATAATTTCAAAGTTAAATCATTGCCTATTGTATGGCATAGTGCTTTTCAAAAGTGCACACCATTTCTCCGTACTCGGGAGCTATCATACCCCCTTGAAATCCTTCTGGTAATGATGTGACCTGTCACTTCTAATGTAGACATCACAGCAATAACGGTGAGTATAAATACCAAGACTAATACTTAGTGTGTACCTCATAATAATTAATGCAAATGATACAGGAAACTGCATATTTATACAAACTTTTTAAGTAATCCTTCTATAGGGTTGGTTGTCTGGTGGCACATAGAAGAAAATGTTTTATTAAAAAGCCCGATTTTTTATTATATAAGAGATATGAAATAAACTGATTTGCTAATAGCTACATTACTTTTTAGAAAAATGCACTAAATTATTATTTTATGCAACATTATGAATTAAATATTAATTAGTTGAATACAGACTAGGAGAGATAACTCTGTATTTCCTTGGATAACTATAAAACAGTGTTTGAAATCACTTGTTTCAGTGTATTCTATTTCTTATAGAACAGAGCCATCTCATACTTTTGATTCAAAATAAATTATTCAGTTCATTATCAATTTTCTTACTCATGTTAGAGTAAGCACTTGGTTTTTATTCCATTCACCTTCTGTCAATTAAAAATGGTCCTGTGATTTTATGTATGAATTGTCAATAACTTTAGGACTTACTGTGTTTGCCACATGACCTCTTCTCTCTTGGCAGTATAATAGAATATGGTGATATGTTTTCATTATTCATTCAGTTATTTCTTAATCTTATCCTTCTCTTTATTTTATAACATTATTAAGTAAGATAATGGCTACCATTTTGCTTGTATTATAAGTATGCAGACAGAATGGATCCTTACCAAAAAAATTTAGTAAGGTTAAAATTACTCACTATGACCTCTTTGATGTTGCTACCTATTTATTACTACTTATTTATGACGTCCACGGAGTGCCTTCATGATCTCCCCTCCTTCCTATTTAAGAAAAAAAGAAAACTGAAAAAATGAAAGAAAAGGAAGTTACAGTTTCTCCCAGTATCAATATGAAAGTAACTTGGATTATTCACCTTTTAAGAACATTTCATATGGACAGAGGAGAAAGGGTCCCCTTCCTTCCTTCCTCCCTGCCTTCCTCCCTTCCTCAGGATCTCTGAGATATCATGTATGTGGTTAACTAATCACTGAATAAGTTTGGGCTTCTCACTTCATTCAGCTTTCTCTTTCTATTTGTCTGTTTTTGAAAACCTCTCTAAAGGCAGAAAATGTGTGTCAAAACATACAACAGCCATTAAGGAGTATGAGGTTTTTCAAAAAATTAAAAACATAACTACCATATGATCCAGACATCTCATTTCTGGACATACATATTCAAAAGAAATGAAATCACTATCTAAAATAGATATCTGCACTCCCATATTCATTGTGGCATTATCCATAATAGCCAAGATATGGAATTAACGAACAAATGTGGTACAAATACACGGTGGGATACTACTGAGCCTAAAACAAGAGGAAATCCTGCCGGCTGTGACAACACGGGTGACCCTGGAGAACACCATGCTGAATGAAATAAGCCAGGCACTGAAGAGCGAATACTGCATTATCCCACCTCGGAGCTGTCTAAAACAGGCAAATTTACAGAAGCAGAAAACAGAACGGTGGTTTCCAGGAGCCAGGAGTGAGGGATGAGTGAGTGGTAGGATGATGTTGGTGAAAGGCTGCAAGGTTCCTGTTAGGATGAGTAAGTTTGGGAGACTATCATACGGCATGGTGACTGCAGATAATAATAACATACTGCATACTTGAAAAATGCTAAGAGAGTAGATCCTAAACATTCTCACAACAAACGAATGATAAATATGTGGTTGACGAACAGCTTAATTAGCCTGATTTAACCATTCCACAATATATGCATATATCGAAGCATCCCGTTGTACACCATAAATACACACAATTTTAACTGTGCCTTAATAAAAATTAAATTAAAAAAGAGACAATAGGATACTTTTGTTAGAAATTTTGCTTATTTTTACAGTTATATCACAAAAGTACACAAAAAAGGAATCCAACTTCTTCTGTCTTAAATGAGCATACAAATTCATCAATATCCGCTTTCCATTATTGTATAGTCTAATAAAACTAAAGCTTCTCCAACCCGGGATATTAATCGAACATACCATATGAGAAAATCAACAAATTCATTCTCACTTCTGTTCCCCCCATAATTGGGTTCAACAAAGTTCAGACTTCAAGAACATGGAACTGAATGAACTAAGGTTTAACTTTGTTTATTAATTAGTATATAATAATCAATTATGTTACATAAAGATGCTGTAAGGAAACAAATAATCTGAAAGAAAAGTTAATTTAAGTACATTTGAAGAGCATTTCCTTCAAAAAGTGTGATTTGAAATTTAAAAACAAAGGTTTTGTTTTTGTTGTTGTTCCTCTTGGAAGCAAATCTTCCAGGTACTTCAACTGCCAATACTTTTCTAGACTAATTTGAAGTGCTCTGAATAATTTTATGTTACTAAATACACTATTATACATCTTTAAACCCATTCTGTAGTTTACATTGTTCTGTAATTAAGATTGGCTTCACTCACAATTAGGTCAAAATGCAAACATTTCATTGGTAAATATAAGATATCCACCAGTGTGTTAGTTACAGGATTTTATAAATGATGCCCCTATAATATTTTATAAATCATGTTCCCTCATTAATTTGTCATGGCAAAAATCTTCACTGAAGATCTCTGCCCTAGACTGGAGATGATGAAATAAAAACGCCATTGTGTTTTAGATTCTTGTTCTCATAATCTAAAGTTCCATTTTAAAAAATATCAAGCTGCTGTCACCAAACTGTCAGCATATCTAAAGATGAAGACGTAGACGACACTGGGAATAGATCTTTCCCCCAAGAATAGAAAACTGGACTAAAATAGCTGAAATTTAAACAGAAAAATAAGCATACCCTCTGCATTGTGATGCGCATCTTGTTTACAATCTCCTGAGACAAGCTTTCGCTAGAAAATCCCACAACGGGATGTCAATCCCACATCAGGGTATGTGACAAATAACTGGAATTCGCATTGATTAGATGATTTCTTTCCAGAAGTGAGTCTGTCATTATGCAGACATGTTTATGAAAACAACACTCACGCTGTTAGGTTATTATACTCATTAAGTGCGCTACAATTTACAATTATGTTTGAAGCCCGAGACAAACTGTGCACTTTCAAAATTACCAAATCTTTAGATGGCCTCCTAGATCTTTCTGCCTTTGAGTCCAGAGTTCAGAATGCTAGAAACACAGGAGGAATCAATTTAAGTAACAAAATATTGACAAAAGTCTACAGTAAATATCATTTTCAAACAAAAGCAGCAGTAATTACAATGATTACAGTTTAAGCTTTCTTTGGTGTCAATGGGATACTAAGCACTATCCTGACAAGACAGACATAGAGGCATAAAATCTAAATAAGAGAGAGGACAAAACTGAGATTCACATACACGTGTGCGCACACACACACACTTGCACAGGCACCCACATATCCACATACATATACATACATACTCACAAATGCACACACACACGCATGTATGTATGCACTGACATACACACACAAACACACAACAGAAACGATAATGAAAGACATCTTACTTATAGCAGATACAACTGGAAAGTGCCAGTGGACTTGTTTCCCAAGTGAATAGGCTTCAGGGATAAGATAGTTTAATGTTTCAGTTAGTTTAATGACAAAACTTTTGTTTCATCTGACAGAAAACATTCTTAAGGCAAGAGGGGGTGGGAGAGGCCAGTGACAAAGAGCAATACAAAGAATGTTGCCGCTCATCTCTAAGCGCTAAGTGCGGATGAAGAGCTCTCACAAGGACAGAGACTGACTGCCATGGTCTCATTGTTTGTGTCTCCCAAGATTGATGTGTTGACGTTCCGATTTCCAGGGTGATGCTGTCGGGAAGTGATTGGGTCAGGAAAGCAGAGTCCTGATGACTGGGACTGGTGTCCCCGTAGGGCCAGCCTGAGAGAAGCCGCTCAGCCCTTCCACAATGCGAGGACGCAGCAGGAAGGCACCACCTGGAAGCGGGAAGCAGGACCTCGCCAGACACCAAATCTGCCAGTGTCCTGATGTTGGACCTCCCAGCCTCCAGAACTGAGAGAAACAAACTTCTGTTGTATATCATCTACCCAATTTAAGCAATTTCATTATAGCAGTTTACATGCACTAAGACAGTGGCTAACTGTATTTCACAGTGCTTAGCCATAGAGTAGATTCCAAGTAACACACTGAAAAGAAAGCTCTGATGGAGGTAGTGAAAAACAGGCAAACCTACCAGTCATCTCTCCTGGCTCCAAGAATTTGAAAGGTTTCTTAATGGCTCAAGTTACTTGGGCATAGAGTTAAAATAATTGCTCAAGCTCCCAAGAGAAACCACCTTTCCAATGCTTAAATGCCATTAATCTGGATTTGTTGAATTCTGCACAGATTTGAGGGTTTTATAATCTTCTAGCAGAAGGATTAATCAGTTAATACCCTCCGTGAATGCTCTATAAAAACATTTTTAAAGCCAAAGCAATTCACTGAAGCTTTTAATAAAAATAAAGACCAAAAAAATCTAGCATACATAGGACAGGGGCTTTCTATCATTTACAAGAATGTGCTAAACAAATATACCTTTAAATACCCATGACATTTAGAATTTTTAATACCAAGATGGAAGGAAGCAATAATGTAATCAAAATATTCATGGAAAGCTGATGACTGAGGATACATTTTGTAAATATTCTTAACCTTCATAGCCCAAGGAGTAGTTTGAGGACACATACACAGAGAAATACACAAAACATAGTCCATGCAAGAAGCCTAATAACTAACATTTCATTTAATCAGTGGTTAGTGGATGACTGCCATCTGACAGGACTTCTGCTGGATTTTGAAAGCATATGATTAAAAAAAAACACACAGGATGCATGGCTTCATAAATCCTATGGTAGTGGGAAATACAGACAAATAAATAGACAATTATAATCAGTGGTGGGTGAGCACACAGGGGATATGTAACACGCTGTGGAATGTCAAGGTAGATTGACACCTCTACCCTAAAAGAGATGCCCTATCTACTTGAAAACTGATTAGCAACTAACCAAACAAGATAAGGAGAGAGTACAGGAGAAGTATTAAATGTCCTAGCCAGAAGGAAGAACAGTGTAGGGATCTAGAGATGAACAAGAGCAAGAAAGAAGCTATCTGAGAGCCAGTTAGTGCACTGTGGTTTGAACACAGATACGTGGGGGGCACATCAGCAAAGATCTTATAGGACGCAGCAAAGATTAAGGCTTTTAAGCTATGCTTGAGGGTTGAAGAGAGAAGACAGATGAGAATTTTACAGGATGATTTAGTCTTCAAGATGGTCAGAGAGGACTAAAGGAGTTAATGATGAATGGGACAGCCATTTCCACTTCAAATTCTTAGGACACCCATAGATATACACAGGCAAGTGTGAAATACTTTTAAAAATTTCCTCATCAAGAAAAGATAAGGCTACAACTGGAGGGGACTATGAGACCAAAAATGTTTTAAATTTTATTTTTATAGAGCTTTTTGAAAAGGTGTTTATGCCAATGGGAATGAAAATTAGGTAAGAGAGATAATTTAAACATTGGGGAATATAATTTTATAACAATAAATTAAATAGGGCCTCCAAGAGGGATGTGATTCAGAGAAAAGCGGGAAGGAATTTGGACTGAGTAGGGGTGTGTGCTCCACTATAATCAGATGGGATGAGTAAATAGGTATTTAGATACCAGTAAGATTGTCGGGTGTTTATTAGAATGCTGAGCAACTCCTGCTATGTGTTCTCATGGCAGGGGAGGAGGTGAGGTTATTTACTCTGAGTGATGAGGAATATGATAGTTCAGAAGCTAAAGAAAATACAAGAGGCTTGGAAAAAAGAGAAAATAAACTAGTAAAATATAAAAGTACTTCTGGGAAGCATTTCTGATTAAAAACATTTCCAGTAAAATATTTGTAAGCGCGTGTGTGCGTGTGTGTATGAGAGAGAGAGAGAGAGAGAGAGAGAGAGAGAATGTGAGTCTGAAGTATATATATTAATCAGAACCAAAGAAGACAGTGTTTGCTTTACGATATCACTACTACCTTTACTACCAATAATGACAATAATGACGCCAGTGCCATTCCAGAAACACTCAGTACTTCCTATGAGCAACGCTATGAGGAAGGCACTTTGGGAAATGTAAGTTAGTTTAAGGCTTTCCTGTGCTTTCCTCAAACATAATACTATTTTGCACACGTGTGTGCATATACACACAGAGAAATAAGACAGGTTATAAATATAAAATATGAAGCAGAAAGTGTTGCTACTTTTGAAATTCAATAGTGGGCATGGTGTGGCTTGAGATGAGACGTCAGGAGAGACACAGCTGTGCTTTTAAAACAATGCTTATGACATATGGAAAAAGGGCCATACAATTTTTTTTTATGATAGAAGCTGCTATTTTACCAGTTCTCTATGAGTTAAAAAGTAATAGATTCAGTGGCTTAGTTGGGAAATAGTACAAGTGAAAAAAGTCACGATACAAATTTCTCACACTAATGAGTTTTCGAGATATCAATAAGTTCACTACAATTTCTTTGCTGTCCATGAAAAGATATGCATGACAATATTTAATTACTGTTTTGGGATATGTAATACGTACATGTAAACATTAAGATATAGTCACGTACAAATACATTGATCAGTCATTTTACACAAAGCTTAAATGAACTGATATGTATATAGTTATACTTGCATAAAAACTTATTAGTATATCTATCAATATATTATATCAATATATGCATTATATTTTTATTGCTATATGATTGAGATGTTAACTGTATATATATTTGCTTATTATTGTATCATATCAGGGTACAATATCATTTGACTCATTATTGGTGATGCTAAGTTTTATCACTTAAGTTGTGAATATTCGTTTTCCTATTTTTCACCACCCAATGATGATGTTTGAGTGATTCAATGATTACTTTAGCAGTTCTAAAAGAATATGTTTTTCTATTTCTGTCACTCATTTTACATTTTCACTTGTCATTCTTCAACGAAGAAGAATTTTCTTCTCACACCTACATCTTTTACATTTTGGGCCAAAAATCAAGAAAGTGCTTAAAAACTGACGAGAAAATGTCAAAAGGACACACAAGAGCCACCTTGAAGAAGCTCTCACGGTCACATTTGGGACAATTTAATTATTAAAATGAATAGTGACAGTAATAAATTATAAATAAAATTTTATAAAGTAGTCCATAAGTGCTATTAAAGAAAGAAAAAATGTTTTAAACACAAATAACATACTAATAAGAAAGTAGTTTCTCTATTTAATGACTTTTACCCACATATACAACAGCAAAATAGGTTAAATTATTTAGACAAATTCTCTGAAATGTATATTTTTATATCAACTATTCACATTCCAGCTAAGTACCAAATATAATCAGTATATTGCTTTCACTTTTCTTTTTGAGTCTTTTTCCTTGACTGTGAATTATGAAATATTATTTATTGTGCTCAAAGATAGTAAAGTTCTAACTACAGTGACAAAAGCTGAGACTGTCTTTCTACAATAATCACCATCAAAATAGTAAGTTAATAGTTCTGAACACAAGTTCTGGAGACAACCCTGATTCGGCTTTAGTCTTGTTTTAACATTTGCTAGTCACTTATCAGAGGCCTGAAATTCATGAAATATAAGAAAAGGAAGTAATGAATTAATTACAAAAGTGAAATGCCAAGAACATGGACACATTTTAACTATTCACTATATATTGGCCAGTAATTATTATTGTTGTTATCAACTATATAACATAGGACCAACAAAAAGTGCAAGTAGAAACATGGAGAATAGATTTAAAATGAAAAAGAAAAAAAGTGGAAACCATTCAGAAAAACTGATGAGCCTTAGAAAGTATAAAAGGCTAATTTTAGGTGTTACAAAAGTTTAATTTATTGAGTTTGGAAAATGACAAGTTAAATGTCACCTAGAAAAAGAATTTATTTTTGAAACACCTTCCTGGAATAAAAACAATGTTTTGATATCATGAAAAAAGAGCACATTTTGATGTAGTAGATATGGTTCTTGACTACAATGGCTAAATGATAAATGTTTATTTTTATATGGTAGAAACTAATTTGAAGTCTTGTATCTCCTATATTTCAAACAAATTTGAAGTCCTTAATCCCTCCTTTAAATTCTGATTTTTAATCTGGATACCCTATAGTCAGTATAGTCAGTGTAATTCTTTTTAGAAAATTGACATTTCAAATTAGTTCATTGTTTTTTGTAGGAAAAAACAAAGATTAATGTTGTCACTATTTGCATGGATTTAAAAAAGATAAATGAGTTCAAATTGCCCATAATTTAGCTTTTTGAATTTAAATGACAAGTTATTTGCCAATACAGCTGCAGGTAATTTTACTGAAAGAGAAGGATTGCCAGTATTTCACATTGTATGCTGTGGTGTTTACCCCCCAAATGCTCTATGCTTCTCTTCTGCCATCAATTAAAATCTAGGACTTTACTTCACACCCCTATGTAAAAACAAAGGCCATATTGATCAAATCTCTCTCAACATACAATTGTGACTCCACAGGATTCTAATGCATATGCCACATGGAATACCAAAGGGGGTGGGGAGAGAGTTAGTCAGGAAAAGAATTCACTGAGATATTTTGGAATGGAATATCCATATGTAGTCTCATCAAAAATAGTTCATGTTCACTTTATATATTAAACACGCACACACACTTAAATGTACAGACCTTCTATGATGCAAAAGTTTTCTGCTGCCTGAAGAAATAAAGTAGGTCACGTGGCTTTTGCCCTTTGAGAATAGCTTTCAGTGTTGCGCTGCAATCCTGTGAGACATTATAATTATTGTTAGAGGTATACCTAGTAGTTACTAATCTTTCTTCCATGGTATTCTGTGCCTTTATATATTAAAGAGTTTCAGCTAGATTTTTGTTTTGTTTTCATGGAGCCACCCAGCATAAGTACTTAAAGGAGAATTCTAAATGTACTTGAAAATGTTCCATGACTATTTTCATACATAGTTACATACTATCCAAGAAACAAGGAAGCTTTTGATAATAAATTGAATTAGCAGCTACTGACAAATTCCTTATTTCAAATGCTAAGGTATTTTGACATTTTGTAATATTAAAACATAAATTTATTAACCTATTTGTTTCCTTTCTTTGGTTTTCTCTATAGATTTATGTCAAGGTTTATAACTAAGAGAAAAGCTCTTCATTCCTCATTTCTGCATATTCACATTTCTACGATAGTGATGCAAAAGTTTCTAATGCAGTATCTATCATAAATTTGATTATTCTTCAAATTTGATTATTCTTCAGTGAGAATGGAAAATATTTTTCATAGCTATATTACATCAAAAGCAGACTTATCTTGTACCAACTTTTTAGCAAGGAGCTCTTTACATAGCTATTAGAAAAATAACAAAAACTAGCAAATAAAAGCTGAAAGACTAGGCCAGAAGTCAAGTTTATCAATCACCAAGTGAAAGATCTCTAGGATGATCATAAGTATTAATCAGTCTACTATAGCCCAGATTACACCTTAATCCTAATTTTATGTCTAGTCAGCTCTTCTTTTTACCTTTAATGTATCCAGGTTTGGATGATATATTATTTGGTCACTCTATCATTTGCATTTTCCTACATTCTACTTTTTAAAATGTAGATATAGAAGGCACTCAATAAGTGTTTGCAGAATACATATTAAATTTGTCACTTTATATTGTCTCTAACATTTGATTTAAAAAAACAACATTTCCTTATTATTCAGTATTAAAAATATTTAATAATCAAGAATCTACCTAGAACTCAAAAGAATTAACAAGAAAAAAATCAAACAACCCCATCAATAAATGAGCAATGGAAACGAACAGAAACTTTTCCAAAGTAGACAGAATAATGGCCAGTAAACATATAAAAAAAGGTTCAACACCTCTAATCATTAGAGAAATGCAAATCAAAACCATAATGAGATACCACCTAACCCTAGTGAGATTGGCTGCTATCAAAAAATCCCAAAACAACAAATGCTGGTGAGGTTGTAGAGAGACAGGAACACTTTTACACTGCTGGTGGGACTGCAAATTAGTGTAACCTCTGTGGAAAAGAATTTGGAGATTCCTCAAAGAGCTAAAAACAGAAATATCATTCTATCCAGCAATAGCATTATTGGGCATCTACCCAAAAGAGCATAAGACATTCTATAATAAAGACATCTGCACCCTAATGTTTATAGCAACACAATTCACTATTCCTAGGTTGTGAAAACAACCCAAGTGCCCGTCAATTCATGAGTGGATTATTATAATTTGGTATATGTTTACAATGGAATATTACTCAATGTTAAGAAATGACAGTGAGCTAGCACCACTTATATTATCCTGGATTGAGCTTGAGCCCATTATCTGAAGTGAGGTGACACCAGATCGGAAGAATGGGCTCCACATGTACTCGCCATCAAATTGGTACAGACTGACTTAACACTACGGAGCTCAAATGGTGGTGGTGTTCACCAGGGATTCGGGGATTGGGGGTAGACCCACATCTGAGGGATGTGGTGAGCACGTGGAGGGGAGGGGCATACCTCTAACCCTTGCTAGGAAGAGTCAAAGATATAAAATATAAGCAAAATGTTTGTACTCCCATATTTTCCTGAAATAAAAAAAATAAAAAATAAAAACAAAGATAGATGAGATGATGAAGGAAGAAGTACATGATAATAATTCTTTCATTGTTCCTGAGAGGACTCAAGATACTCTCTTAAGAAACACGATTAAGCATATTTTGTAAAGTTATTATGACAATATAAATAATTTTTAAATATAAACGTAATGAATGGTGAATGAACAGCAGGCATACATATATGCACATACAAATAGAAAACAAGCATATGATTAAAATTTTTTGTAATTTTATTGTAGCATATAGAAAGAACAGTCAACAAATCTTAAATATACAGTGTATAATTTCATAAACTTAAAGGAACTTAAGCAGTGCTGCAGAAGCTCCTCTTATTTCCTTCCTGTCACACAGCCCCTCCAACCAGAAGGTCATCATGTGTAATCAAGCAACGATATGTAACATCAAACATCTATTTATCATATTTTTATAAATGGAATCATTCAATCTGTATGCATTTGCATATAGTTTGTTTTTTTGTTAGAAATATTGTTAGAATATTTCTCAAAATTTTTTTTCTGGTTATTGCACCTAAAAGAGTCTTAAATTTTTATTTGCTAATCAATACTCCATGAAATTATAATGCCACTGATACTCTGTTATACACTGTACATCCATCTGTGCTTTAATTTTCAGCTTTTTTGAGGTATCCTGGACAAATAGGACATGTACATATTTCAGGGGTACAAAATGATGCTTTGATACATATATATACATTGTCAAATGATCACCACAATCAAGTTCATTAGTATATCTATCACCTCACATAGTTACTACTTTCTCTCTCTTTCTTTTTTTCTCTGTTCTTTTTTTTATTTCCTGTGGTGAGAAAATTTAAGATTCTACTCCCAGCAAATTTCTAGTATGCAATATGGTATTGTTAACAGTAGTCACCATGCTGTACATTAGATCTTAGGAACTTATTCATCTCTCCTATCTCAAACTTTGTATCCTTTTTATATACATGGGCTTTTATATATACATAAGTGTAATAATTTTTTCACTTCCAAAAATCAGTTTTCACCCTCTCGGAGGTAATATTGCCCCTGTTAAGAGTGTATGGCGTAACATGTTTGCAAATTTCACCCATATCATTTAATGTAGTCATGGATTGTAATATCATTTCTAGTAAGTTCTTTATAGTATTTTATTGTAAGAACATAACAATGTAACTATTCTATTATTGGTAAAAGTTAATCATTTCCATTTTGGGATATTACAGATTTTCTTGTACCTTTTGTGTAGCATATGCATACAATTCTGTTGGAAATAGTATTCTTAGGTCATAGAATGTTCATATGTTCAGCCACAACAGATTGTGTCAAATTGTTTTCCAATTTACATTCCCAAAAGCATTTTTTGAGAATTTAAGTTGCTTCATGTCCTCAGAAACAATTTTATATTGTCAGTATTTTAAAACATTAACTATTTTGATGGATGTATATTTCCTGGATGAGTAATGATAGTGAACATTTCTTCACTTACTTATTGCACATTTGATTATTCTCTTATGTTAAGTGACTGTTAATGTTTTTTGTCCATATATCTATTGTGTTGTCTGATTTTAACTCACTAACTTTTAGAAGTTCTTTAGACATTTGATATACAGATACCTTTCCAGAAATATGCAAATATCTTTTGCTACTCTGTGCTTGCCTTTTTTACTCATTTTTCCTGATGAACAGGAGTCCTTAATATTAATACTGTTTAATTTATCTTTTTTGTTTTACTTTAGGTTAGCACACTGTATTTCTTATTAAAAATGACATACATTATTATCAAAAGTTATTCCTATGTTTTCTTCTAAAACACTTATGTTTTACCTATAACTTTTGTCTGTAATTCATCTGGCATTGATCTTTGTGTAAGGTATGAGGTAAATATCAAGATGACTTTTTAAATAACTATGTTTAAAAAAACAAGTAAAACAATAAATAGGCATACAATGAGTGGAGGAATCTTCATAAGAATGACACAAAATATACGTTCAATAAAGGAAGTTTTTATGATAAATTTGCCACCACAAAAACAAAAAAGTCAGTTTAGCACAAAAAACATACAAAGAAATTCAAAGAAAAGAGAAATTTTGCATGAATGATTCAGTTTTTTATTTTTTGTATTTAATAGCATCTACAAATCAATAAAATACCAATTATTCAATATAATTTGTCTATATTAGTTAAGAAATAGGTGAAGCTTCTGTAACAAATATAAAAAATAATAGCTAAAACAAGATAACTTTTAAAGTTAGGGTTTTTCCCAATATCCTTAAGGTTTCCTGCCTTAGGTTTACATTGGTCTAGGCAAAGAATTCTTGAAGAAGACCTCCAAAGCAATCAACACAGCTACAAAAATGAACAAATGGGACCTGATCAAATTAAAAAGCTTCTGCACAGCTAAAGAAACTATCACTAGAGCAAATAGACTACCCACAGAATGGGAGAAAATATTTGCTCTTTACACCTCCAACAAAGGTCTGATAACAAGAATCTACCTAGAA